>JAANQP010000159.1:0-108597 GCA_011320165.1 Fusarium protoensiforme
GCCTTCTCAAGCGGCCTGTCGGTTTGAACGATAACGAGATGCCCTTCTGCGCAAGTCGGCGGAGTTTGCCATGGCCCCGAGAGCGAGAGCCCGAAACTGGGGACCTCTTTTTCTTTCTTTTTCGTCCCTTTCTTCTGGTCCCGAGGACAGCGGAAGGAGTCCATCCTGGTCCACGGGCCTCGAAATACCCGGGTCCCCCCCTCTCGTTATTGTTGGGGGGGTCTCGTCACATCAGATGAGCAGAGCAGCCCAAGGGGAATAAGATGAATGGATGATGCCCGTTATCATTATTCACATTTTGCCTCTCTCCGTTGACCTTCCTTTTCTTGACCGCTCTCTTATATAATGTACCTGATCTCCCCTCATTCTCTTGGTATTGAAAGTCTGGGGTATAAGTCAAACTAAACCCAAGCGATCTACTTTAACCGGTCACCACACCCGATTTGAACATTACTTCCGTCTACGAAGCCTCGGGACAAGATCTCTCGTTCCGCTCTGCGAGTTTCTCGTTCCGTGCAGAATCTCATCTGATCGAATCTCTGTTTTCGGGGTGACTCTCCTCTTTTATACACCTGTCACACCACTCTGTGGACACACGGGTTGATACGATCGAGACTCGTTTATTACGCGACGATTGAGAGTAGCGAATATTATTCAGAGAATTTCATTTATTAGATCTAATTGAGGGATTCAAACGCGAAAAGGCGCAGGTACGTACATCCTTGACCTCCACCATGTTGAGCCGAGGCATTACCCAAAACGGAAATGCGGATGACTTCAGTCTCAATGGCAACTCGTACCTCTACCAAACATTGGAATATGCTTGAGATTATGGTAGCTGGATCTAACTAATCGAGTCAAGATTTACACCATGGCTGCCGAAGCCGACATGGCTCAAACCGAGTCCGCGCACAAGACGACATCCTACGAACTAAGACGCGAACCGACACTAGAAGAAAAGACACGCGAGGCCGTCGACGAAGGCCACGATGCCGACATCCCCAGCAGCATGGGCTTCGTGCCCACCCAAGCCGACGAGCGCAAGCGAAGAGCCAGCATCGCGAGCAGCAGGCGTGCCAGGAGGGCCAGCAGCGCTGCGGGTGAGAATAGAAAGGTTCTTGACGACTTGGAGGAGAGGAGGAATAAGGAGGAGGGGAATGGGGAGGAGGATGGGGAGAGTGGGGAGTCGAGTGGTGATAGTGAGGAGAGTGAGAGTGATATCGTCTGGTGGGAGGGCGACAAGGATCCTCAGAACCCGTACAACTTTCCCACTTGGAGAAAGGTTCTCAACTGTGCTCTCGTCAGTTCTCTGACGTTTGTCACTCCTTTGGCTTCATGTAAGTGAACCCCCCCACCCATCCGGACTTGAACTTGTCTTGCTATGAGTTCAAGGATACTAACGTGTGTAAGCCATGTTTGCCCCTGGCGTTCCTGAACTCATGCTCGAGTTTGGCAGTAAATCCTCCGAGCTCGCCTCCTTTTGCGTCTCGGTCTATGTCCTCGGTTTCGCTGCTGGACCCATGGTCTTTGCTCCCATGTCTGAGCTGTATGGTCGCGTTCCCGTCTATCACATTGGCAATGTTGGTTTCATTGGTGAGTTTAACCCGTCTTTCTAAAGAACTATTTGGCTAATCTTGTACAGTATTTGTTATTGCTTGCGCAAAGGCTCCGAGTCTAGGAGCCCTCATTGCGTTTCGATTCTTGAGCGGTGTGTTTGGATCGTGCCCCATGGCTAATGGAGGAGGTTCCATCGCCGACATGATTGTTCAAGAGAAGCGCGGTACAGCCATGGCCAGTTTCTCCATCGGACCTCTCCTCGGCCCCATCATCGGCCCCGTCATTGGCGGCGTCGTTACGGATTCTCTCGGCTGGCGCTGGGTCTTTTGGATCATCACCATCGTCTCAGGGACCATCACCGTCATCTTCTTCATCTTTGCGGTCGAGACGTATGCGCCCGTCATCCTCGAGCACAAGACCAGACGTCTCCGGAAGGAGACCGGCAACGACAGGCTCCGCTCGAAACTCGACGCCGGCCTGAGTCCCGCCGACTACTTCAAGCGCGGCATCCTCCGGCCGTTCAAGATGCTCCTCTTCTCACCCATCTGCATCATCTGCGGTCTCTACGTCGGTCTTTCGTATGCGTACTTGTATCTCATGTTTACGAGTCTCACGCCCTTGTTTATGCGCATCTACCACTTCAACACCATCAACTCTGGTCTCACGTTCCTCGGTCTCGGCATTGGATCCATGATTGGCGTTCTCTACTTTTCCATCTCGAGTGACAGGAACATGAAGAAGCTGGCTGCCAAGGCGCAGACAAGCAGCGATGAGGAGACGGGGCCTGCGGAGCCTGTGCAGGTTATGAAGCCAGAGTATCGACTTCCTCCTCTGAGGGCCGGAGCCATCTTTTTGCCTGCGGGTTTGTTCATCTATGGGTGGACTGCTGAGTACAAGGTTCATTGGATTGCGCCTATTATTGGAACTGCTGTCATGGGTGTTGGAAACCTCATCATCTTCATGGTAAAGACTCCCATCACAATACCTTTCTTTTCAGATGCTAACTCTACAGACTCTTCAAATGTATCTCGTCGATAGCTTCACCGTCTACGCAGCCTCAGCCCTCGCCGCCAACGCCGTGATGCGTTCCATCGCAGGAGGCGTCCTCCCCCTCGCCGGCCTCCCCATGTTTGACAAGCTGGGTATGGGCTGGGGAAATAGTCTGCTGGGCTTCATCGCTGCTGCGCTTATCCCTGCGCCTTGGCTGTTTATCAAGTACGGCGAGCATCTGAGGAAGAAGTTTGAGCTCAAGGATCTTTAGATGGCTTTGTGTGTTTGACATGGCGTTTCTGGTGGGAGGCATATTGATACATAATACTTAAAAGTTGACATAGGGACATTCAGGGTTTAGATAGATAAAATGGGCTGGCCAATTCATTGTTAATGTATTTATATCACGTATTATTTTCATGATGTAAATGACAAGAAACAAACAAGTCTATTCAACCCCCTCCTCCTTTGTCTACGTCTACGTCTACTACTTGCTCGCTCACTCACTCAAACTCGCACATTCTCAACAACGTGCAAAAGTCTACTTACTCTCCTTGGTGCTGCCCTTCTTCTCAGGCTTGCAACCACAGTTCCCCTTTCTGTTGATAGACAGCGCAAGATACGGCTCAAGAAACTCGCAAATGTCATCCTTTCTCACAGCATTGGGGCATCGTCTGTAGAGGTGCCCGTATTCACGGTACAGCCACTCCTTGTCTGCATCGGAGATCTCCGACTCGGGAAGGGGCTGTATGTGGGTGCAGCCGTCAAATTTGGTGCAAGGAATCCAGCACATGATTGTTACTGGTGGTCTTTCTTTCGTCTGATGTGTTGAGTTTGGGCTCAAGGATCTTGTTTGGTGAATGCGTGAGAGAGGAGTTGGTTACAGGCTGGTTTGTCTGCTTGGTGAGGAAGCAATTATGAGACCAAGGTCTAGAGATTTATATACTCATGGCTACGAATGATGTCTAGACGCAGTTCTACAGCAAAGAAGTATAGTTCAGTAGAGTCGTGTCTTCTATTTCTGTACTTGGCTCTGCTCGCCAATGTTCATTGACGTGCTCTTTATGTCTGAGTCTGGCTTGGATAATTGCCCCTGCAAGTGAACGTCCTCCTGAGAACAACGAACCTCCCCTTTGTTGTAGCAACTGATGATAATGCCCAAGTACACAGTCCCAACCAACACCCTGCCTGCACATGTTGTTGTAGATGGAAAGAACTCAATATACCCTCATCCAAACACCAAACCCTCAACACATCCCCTCGACAGCCCTCAAAGTGGCCTGATACAAAAACCATTCTTCAAAGCACAGACGTCAAGTCCCTCATCATGACTCGATTTTCGCCTCATGCCAACCCCAGCGGATACACCCGTCTGTGCTTCGCTTCTAGAACAAAGGCTCAAACTACAGCTCCAGCCCTTTCCCGAGCGAGGCCTCACTAGCAGCGGCCCGAGAAAGGTTCCTACAAACATCATACCACCTCGAGGATGCTATGACTCTTTTCCCCTGACGTGAAATCAGCCCACTCTTTAGAGCCCCAGCACACGGACCAAAACCGCATCATGATCTCATGTATCGTATCGTCCAGGGGTTTGAATATCCATGCTTTTCGAAAGATCCCTTGGCAAGCCTTGCATCGTGGCTTTCTTTTCTTGCCTGGCTCTCGGGTATCATATCACAGCTGATCCTTGGCCGCATATGCCCACGTTGTTGGCTGGTTGGCGTCGGGCTGGCGGCTCGGATGGGATGCATGAACTTTATCCGTTGCTTTCAGCCAAAGGAACTTCCTGTGTCATATCATCCATATATGTTACCTGCCTATCTTCCGCACGGCTGGCGCTTGGTCCATCTCCCTGCATGATCCTTCACGATCCGTATACGAAGCATTGCTGACGACAACTCGGTCACCGCCTTGTCATGTCGACAAGTCGAGTTTAGACAGGTTAGCATCAAACCAGGGTGACGATGTGAAACAGGCACAGCACGAATACAGACACAAACAATTGCTCAATGGGGTCTTGCCCCTTCTTTATTCCTTTGTGATTGTTCAGAACTCGAAATTCCGATACCCTAAACCCTGGAAACAACCGTTGCCCTGTCTATCATTACTTATGTGCATTAAATCACTCCCCACTCCGGTCTCAATGGCCTCAGCCACAAGACGTTTGCTTCTTAGTTGAGCTGGCCAATGCCAAGGTGCTCAGGGTCGGCCTTGACAATGCGCAGGGTGTTGGTGTTGCCCATGCCACCCTTCCAGCCCTGAACAACCACGACGGTGTCGCCGGGGGTCAGGACCTTGAGCTCCAGGGCGTTGTTGACGGCCCACTTGATGCGGCGATCCACATCCTCCTGCCAGTTGACCTCCGAAAAGTCAGGCTTGGCCTCGGGGAACAGGAAGGGGTACACGCCACGGTACAGATGCGCGAATCGAGAGGTTGTGGGGGTTCGCGTCACCATGAAGATGGGGCAAACGGGTCGGTACTTGGACAGCATGCGGGCCGACTCTCCGGAGGTCGACAGGACAATGATACCACCGGCGCCAAGGTCCAGAGAGGCACGGACAGCAGCCATGGCGCAAGACTCGACGGTGCTGACGGGTCGCTTGACCAGAGTGCACAGCTCCTCAAAGTGGGAGACGTAGGGGATGGTGTTCTCAGCCTTGAGACAAGCCTCGTGCATCTCCTTGACGGCCTCGGAGGGGTAGCTACCCTTGGCCGTCTCACCGGAAAGCATGACACAGTCAGCTCCGTCAGTGATGGCGTTACCGACATCGCTGATCTCGGCACGAGTGGGACGGGGGTTCTTGATCATGGACTCGAGCATCTGGGTGGCGCAGATGACGGGCTTGCCAGCAAGGTTGCACATGGCAATGAGCTTCTTCTGGGCAGCAAACACCTCGGCGGCGGGAATCTCGATACCAAGATCACCACGGGCAACCATGACACCGTCAGTCTCCTCGAGAATCTCCTTGAAGTTGTTAAGTCCCTGTCGGTTCTCAATCTTGGAGATGATCTGGATGTGCTTGCCCTCGTCGCCGAGAACCTCACGGATATCTCGGATGTCCTGGGCGCGACGGATGAACGAGGCAAAGACCATGTCGACATTGTTCTCGACACCAAATCGAAGATCGGCCTTGTCCTTCTCGGAAAGAGCGGGCAGGTCGACATCGGTGTTGGGGAGGTTGACACCCTTCTTGGAGCAGATGGCGCCGTTGTTTCGGGCCTGGACTCGGATGGTCTGCTCATCCTCAATGCTGAGAACGTCAAAGGCCAGAACACCGTCGTCGACGTAGATGACACGGCCAGGCTCAATGACCTTGGTGATGTTCTTGTAGTCGACGTACCTAGAGAGGTCAGCAAGAATAGGCATGCACAAAAGTATAGACTAACATGTTCTCGGCGTCGGAAGCGGTGGCGTAGGCATCGTCGGTGGTGATGTTCATGATATGACCAACAGAGATGGGGATATCCTCATCGTTGGGGGTGTTTCCCGTTCGGATCTCGGGACCCTTGGTATCAAGAGCAATAGCGACGTTGCGGCCGTCGTGAGTCTTCTCGGACTCGCGGGCGTGCTCGATGACCGACTTGTGGTACTCGTACGATCCGTGGGAAAAGTTCATGCGGACGACGTTAAGACCGGCATCACGGAGGTTGTTGATGGCCTCGACCGAGTTGGTCTTGGGGCCAATGGTGCAGATGATGGAGGAGCGGCGGTAGTTGCGCTGAGGTCGGTAGGCGGTGTTGAGGGAGGCAAGCCACGAGATCTTGCCTCCGAATTCGAGGTGGTCCTGAGCGGTGGCGGCCATGATGCTCTGGGCGCGCTTGTGCGAAGGTCTATGAGCCATGGTGAAAGGAGGGGTTAGCTACAAAACCGACTATCAAGGGTAAATTGGTGGGTGGTGGAGGAGCTATCGGCGGGGTAGCTCAGGTGGTTGAAGTGAAGGATGAGGAATCAGGGAAGAAGCAAGACAGATGCAATCGGACAGAGCAAACGTTATATGTCTGTCGGTCAAACAAGACACCTGTAGCAAACGCTGCGACCAGCCCAGGGGAGAGACATCAGGTCGTTATGCGGGCACTTGCAGTGCACCATACAGAACGGGGGGTTGATGTCCTGAGCAGTGGGCAAGGACAAGGGGCGGGCGCTGGGGCGGCGAGCATGGATCTGACGTGAAGTGACGTGGTGGGATGGGCGATTGCGATGGGGCGTGTGGCATTTGTTGGTGGGCAGAGCAATCGGCGCGACGCAGAAGGGCTGGACTGGACTGGCTTGGCTGGTGCTGGGCTGGGGCAGAGAGACAACATGGCTCAGCAAGCTGAGCTGATGGGCCGGGTCAAACTGAGGTCGGGCCGTCGAATAATCGGGCCTAGAGACGAGGCGAGACGGAAATCGACAATCTGGTGTGATTTCGAATCGCCAAAGAGGACCATGCCCAGCCAGAGCACGATATGCTATGCGATGCGATCCTGTCGAGCCAGATATTGCCACTGCCTGCTATCACTGCTGTCTGTTGCCAGAGAAGCCAGAAGACTGGATCCCTCATTCCCCTGGGCCCAAGCCACCGCGGTCGTCTCCATTCATGTGCAGCAGGTCGACTTACAGGAGTCTTTGGGCTTCGTTGTACGAGTGTAGCACCGTACGATAGTAATCAAAGAAGATGAGGTGGTCAGAGAGAAAGAGGAACGTGCGTTCTCCCTGGTGTTATTTCAGGACGTTCGATGACGGACGAGGAAGCTTGCGAAGGTCGAGACAATAAAAGGGGTGGAAGTGGAGGCGGGAGGATAAGGCTGCAGGCGGCAGAGGGAGAAGAACCGGAGGGAGGATGAAGAAGAAAGAAGAGAGAGAGAGGAGAGAGGTAAAGTTGGTGTGTGGTGATGGTGGTGATGAGATAAAATAAAAGAAGGGAAAAACCTAACGAGGCCACCACCTTCGTCTCTGCTCCTTCCTCCCCGGACGACAAAACATACGTACCTCACCTTACCATGGGCAGGTAAGGCACTGCCACCAGGCCGGGAAGGAACCACGAGCGATGTAGCGCTACGGAGTACATGCCCAAGAGGTACGGAGAATTCCCAGTCCGCCTCATTTTTTCGCTATAGTTTTGGTGAGATGGGGGAGCTATTTTTCTTATTTTTTTTTCTTGCATTCTGGCGATCTGGTTCAAAAATTATGGGGAGCTTCCTTGCACCCCGCTTTCCGTGTCAGATGCCAGATGAGAAAGCTCAAGGGGCCTGTATCATAGATCTAGATTTCGATTTTGTTAATTTAGCGATCTCGACAGAATCTCGCATCTTCCTCGAGGCTCGAGCATTTCAGCGACACCCATGGCCAACGTATTTGCCTCTCGGTGATGGTTCATGTCGTCGTTGGAGGTTGCAGGAAGGTGCTACCTGGAGCTGCTTGCCTTGCCCTCCTGGGTAGCTGCCTCCCCCACCAATCCCCGCCGCTGCGTTGGGTGGCTTTCACCATCGTTACAGTGGCCTCTCGGGGCAAAGTGCTCCGCCCGCTACTGCAGCAGCCGACAGTAGCTCCTTCCCTCGCTCGCGAACTGCTTTGTCCCACACAGGCAAGTGGGCTGGAGATGCATCGTACCTACCCTGCGAAAAAAAGAAGAAATAAAGCTACTTCCATATAAAATAAAAAGCAATAATCAATATTCGTCCTTTGCTTCAGCGTCATGATGCTCATATTCCAATATTCAGCGCTCTAGCTGTCATCCCTGGCTCGTCGCTGACTGTATCCTCTTTGTACACGTACAAAACCGTTGAGTCACTTTTTCCTCCCTCCCACGGGCAGGGTAGTTGATGGTGCCAACGCGAAGACGCGCCCAGCATGAGCGAATGAGCTGCCTCTCCCCTCATTCGATCAGATTCAAGGGCACTGACCTTGACCTTGTTTTGTCACTCTACCTAACGCCTCAACAACGGCCGGTGAGGCGTTGATTGGGCTCTGGCTAGCAAGGGGACCCAATCAGTCAGCTATTTGGGCGGCATGTTGCTGAGGTTGCTGATACGATTGGAGTCGGGGTTTGTGTGACTATTGCATACAGGTAAGGGTTGGAGGCGCCTCTTGGCATGGAGATAGCTGCAGGGCCATTCCCTACCTGAACCTAGAAGGTGGTTGGAGTTGAGACACAGGTGACGACTCGGCTCAACCATTACAGTATAAGAGAGCACATGTCTATGACGCGCAAGGAGAGACAACGGGCCCATGATACTATCAGCTGGGCCTATCAAGCAGGGACGGTTCACAGGTGCTGTCATGAGTTCCTGGTTCCCGTCATTGCACTCAACTCAAGACAGGTTGTTAGGGTTCAAACCGCAGCTTCAACCATGTCCATGCGGAGAGACTCTTGGCCACGGAGACAATTCCTCGCTACCGGAGACTGCCTTTCCAAGCTCCAAACGAACAAGCCCCCATCTATTGACAAATCGATCAAAACGCTTGGCATCCCTCGATGGCTTTTTTGCTGACCGACCTGTCTTTCAACAGAAAAAAGACGCTGGCGGGAACCCACTTACAAGCGGCCCCCTCACTCAAGAGGCGCGAATGAGGTTTCAGACACAGCTCATCGCATTGAGTAACGGCATTCTGACCGACTCCATCTCCAGATATCGGTAGATATCACCCGTTGGGGGGGGAGGGAAGCGAACATGTAACAAGAAGTCTGGCCCACGCGGGGGTCCATCATGAGGGATTTTGCTTTTGCTTTTGCCCCTCCCCCTCCTCCATCTCCTGCTCTAGACAAAACGGAGAGCTCGGCGGTGCTTTTGGGACCCTTGAACCCCTCCTTCGTATGGGCTCGGTTTTTTTTTTCTTGGGCTCGGTTCGAGTAAGGCCGAATGCAAGAAACTTGAGTCGCTGAGGGGTCCTCGACGGCGACTACGATGCTAGCGGCTGAATAGCTGCAGATGGAAACGTGTGCTGCATCGTTTATGAGACCCATCATGGCCCGGTCAGCCCAGACCATTCAGAGACTCGCCGTCTTAGTTCCTAATCTGGAACTTCCGCCCTGAGGCTCGTCCAGGGCGATGGTGATGCCTCATTTATTATGTGCGCCACCAAAGACTGACTCCAGCAGAACCTCTACCCATTCTTGGCCTAGCCATCTTCCATCGGCTCAACCCCGGTGATTTCTTCCTCTTTCAACTGAGGTTGCCTTTATCTTTATCTCAATGTCACATGTCACGAGACCCAGCGATTTGGGATACTCAGATCCATCTCGAGCCTCCGTCGACACGTGAAACTTTGGAGGTGCCAGCAGCCAGTGCTTGGGTCGGGTCCAACCATGGAAGGTCGCCCAGCCAACGTTCCCCGGAGCTTTCGGCGCCGGTGAGCCGGGACCCACACTCGACTCCCGTTCCCCAGCTGGTGTTGTCGCATGACGAACTAGCGACTCCATCAACTGTCTATCATCTTGAACGACCAGCCTTGTGTGTCTCTTTGCGATTCAGCTCAATCTACGGGAAACGACTCTAGACTTACGCCAAGGTCAATCCACGCCTACCTACCTAAACCGCCCCGCTCGCATCCTGATAGAAGCTGCCCATCATGGTGGTATGTACTTCCCCCGCTTCCCGACATTGAAGCCCCCCCGAGCTCCTGCTCTTGTCTGATGCCGCTGTCGCTCTCTGGCCTGGCACGTCTAAAGACTTTTTTCTCTTGCAGCTCCTCGACCTGCTGACTCTGGGACTCTGGTCAAAGGTCGGACGGTTGACGCACTATGCCTTCGACGCCGTTCTTAGTGAGTTAATCCACCCCTATGCCGAGGCTACTCGCTCTGCGCATTGCTCGGCCTCTTTTACATGACAAACCATTAACTCATGCACCATAGTCTCGGCTTTCCTCGCTGGAATGAAGCGATCGACCGGTTTGACGTGAGTCTTTGCGCTCTCTTCTCCCCTTTCCTCGAGATTACACCGCCTGTGCGAAATCAACGCTCTGACACGAATCGTTTGCATACAGTTTCAAGACGGACAGGGTCGCCGGTGAGAACAAGGAGGTCTCTGGCTGGATCACCAAGTACCTCGGAGTCGGAGAATGGGTCATGGATCAGTCTGTCGCCATCGCCGGCTCGAGCGGCTTCTTTGAGCGGACTCGATGAGCTAGACATTGACGGGAGTCGGGGGTTCACCGCTTACTTGGCTCGATACCATGAACCCCCTCCGACTCGAGCACGACCACGGCCAAACCTTGGGATGCGATTGATGATTTACGTACGTTTTCTGGGCGCCAACACACTGCGCACACGCACGACGACTCTGCCACGGGGCACCTGGAAGAGGCCGGACAAGTCTTACGTTACCTACCACCATGACAAAGCACGAACCTCGGCTCTTCACGACGCACCAGATCTTGATAGCGGCGTTCGGGTATATATGATTAGGAATGCGAACATTGGATCAATGATACCGAATTCATGAAAAAGACTCCTGCTCCCTTGTCCAACCGCTCTTCTGAGGTCAATCTCGGGACACGACACGCTTCGCCCCTTGTAGTCTGATATCTATTCAAGTCCTTACATTGTGTCATGATTCATAGCAAAACGTGAAAACCACTCCTCCTAGTCCACCTTCTGTTGCGGCTCTGTCAGAAATGCCGGTGGGACGTCACTGTTTTCGGAATTATCCCGTCTGAGCACCACGCTCTGCTGCTGAGGACTGTCTGGGGGATCATGGTCGTGATCCTCGAACCTCGATACCAACAAGTCGGCCGGCACTTCGTTGTCGCTCTCATCATGACTCTCGTCATGATTCTCTTGGCTTTGTGTTTCGCTTTCTTCTCTTGATTCGCTGACATCGGAAGACTCTTCTGTGACTGGAGGTTCATCTGAGACACCAAGCGAGTCCTTGAGGAGTGCCCTAGCCTCTAAAAAGGCCTCCAGCTCGGCGCCGATAGCACAGATGAGAAGATTCCAACCCTTCGTCTCAGCCAGATGCAGTCGTTGTTCCAGGGCTTCAACGACATCATCCATCTTTGCCAAATGTCCCTGCACCTTTGTCTGTTGTGATTCATCAGAGTCGTTGACTGGTCCAGTCTTTATCAGCTCCCGGAGTCTCGCTTCAAACTCGGCAACGATACCAGTCGCCTCGGTCCACACTCGAGAACCCTCGTCGAGAGCCTGGCGATCTTTCGATATCTGCGCTTTGCGACGTTCAAGGATCCCAATTTCTCCTTGCCACCACGTCCTCGCCATCTCGGCTGTGCGGCGCTCTGGCCTCAGTTGCAGGAATTCTGTTCCCCCCAGTGATTCAACGTCTTCCTTTGACTGCGGCTTTGCACTGGGTCCAAGAGCGTCGATATCCAAGGGAGTAATGGGTGGTCGTTGCATCAGCGCTCGTACTTCCATGTCCACATCTCGTCCAGCAGCTCGGTATCCGCTTAAGCCTGCCTCTCTTCGGTTCTTCACATCCTCCATCTTCTCTCGTACCCATCGGCGGCGATTTCGCATCCCAACCAGTTTCTCTTCGAGTAGGCGGATATCTTGATCCAAGGCCTCACGTTCTGTGCCAAGCTCGCGCAACTCTCGACCAAGGGGTTCTTCCTCGTTGTTCTCAAGTGTGTCAAGTTCGGCATAAATTTCATCTCTTCTTGTGCTGATCTTGTCGAGATAGGCCAGCGCATCCTTTCTTTGCGCTAGCGCCGTGTCAAGATGGGTGTCCTCTTCTGCCTTTAGTTGGAATAGGGCGTTCATTGACTGTTGAAGACCGGCTCGAGCCGACTTCAATCCTCTCGGCTTTTTTGGGGGAGGTTGTCGCACCGGAATGACGTTCCCTTCTCGCGTCGATCTAGTCGGAATGTGCAAAGAGTTGACCATTTGCGACTTGGAGGTGGCCGTCGAGTAAAAGGTGCTTTCGCCAGTATCACTGTCCCGTTCAAAGTCCCTCTCAGAACCAGTCCCGCTACCAGCAATCAGCCCCGAGGCTTGGAGGTCTAGTAGCTCTTGGATCTCGCGCTCGATAGCCTTTTCTCTTCGCTGCATACTCCGCCATATTGAATCACGACGAGGGTGGCTCTCTGGTGGCTTCTGGTCCAGCAAACTGGTGCCGAGCCCGAACCGAGTTGGTGAGAGTAGTCCATATCCCCACACGCTGTCACTTTGGTTCGAAGGAATTGGCTGTTGAGAAGAACGCTGGTGAATCAGACCTGACGCAGCAATTGGAGGCGGTGGTCCAGCGTAGAGTGGCTTCGGCCTCGGTCGAGAGGGAGAGTCGGAATAGCGACGCTTGCCATCTCGCGAAGATGGAGAAGAGGATTGTCGGGTTGACGTAGTGGAACTTGCTTGAAGTGGCTTTCTGAGTCTGGGGCCTGGGGGCCCTTGGTCGAGGATAGGGTCTTCGGCTCGCGGTTCGAGGTCGTCCAAGTCATACTCGCTGACTTCGCGAGCAGGAGGGCTGCGTATCGAGAAGCTGGAGAGCGGCTGGCGCGGACTCGAGATGCGGTCGAGGATAGACGGCGACGGCATATTGAGGAGGGGTAATTCGATCGCGAGAACTGATATGCGGTGAGGAGAGTAGAAGGGACCGGCGTCGCAAAGAGCAAGATGGTCGTCTACATGCGCTCAGAGTCGGGTAAGAGCTGTCTCACACTGGACCGATCGAGAGCTGCCGACTATGATCTATGAGATTTGTTGCACCAAGTGTCGCGATTCCGAAAAGGCCAGTTGTTGAAGTAGAATCCGCCGTTGAGAATGGCATATGGTGGGTTAGATAGGGTCACAAGGAGATTTGAAGCTGAGAATTGAAAGCTTCCAGGGTTGGCATGTGCCCGCCTGGGGTGCACCTGCCATGATTCCCCGTTTGGGAGCTCCTGCGATCCACAGGCGCGGGGAGTGGGGACCTCCGGCCGCGTCACGGGGGTTTCACCTGCCCTCCATGTGATTAAAGTGAAGGTGAGCTCTGTCGGCTCTCCGTGACACCTGCCTATCAGGATGTCAGAAGAACCTTAGCTAAAGGCGTTTGGTTGCAGGCAGATTCTATCATATGCTCATCTGGCCCTGATGGCGTGCCTTATCATAGAAGTTGCAGAATAGATGTGAAAGCTTAAGCTTGCCAGCACGAGAGATGAGCAATCCAAGACATGATATCTACCGTTGATAAGCATGCCTAACGGTTGATCATAATACCTGGCCTTTGCTTACTGTGGTTTCAATCTTCCGGCGCATATCATATCAGGGAGGTGGTAACGCTGGAAGGCGCATCCATGGGCAGGTAGGACTGCTAAACCGGGCAAGATTGGATTTCATTTCCACCACCACCAACTGCCGCCTGGCCGTCAACTTGCAGCAAACATCTTCTCGCGAGGCGCATCTGTTTGCCCTCGGCATCGAGAACTCGGCTGTTTCTTGGTGCGAACCATTCATTAAACACTCGTATCCACGTCCTTCACCTCTGCCTGCGCTATTTGGTAGCCTCGCCCGACCGACTCAAACGGAACTGTCTCCGCCGCCCGCACCCGTATCCGCACTTCTCCAAACTCCCCGCCGAGCATCGTTCGCAACCCATTCTTTTCCCCTTCTTCAACCTTTTTTCGTCTCTGATGCGCGCCCAATAATACACCCAAGGCCGAGGGTTCGTTTCCTCTGTTCCTGCGAGCAAAAGGCGCTTGGCACCCGGACGGGACGGACGACTCGTCGACTGCAAGCCATCAACTGCCGAGCGAGACCCTCGCATCTTCAGCAGCTATCGGCCGAGGGAGATTCTGTTAACCCACTCCGACTGACTCCAGTCCAGTTCCCGACTTGCATCTCCCGTTGTCGTCTGCGCGCTTCTTTTTTTAAACTCTTTACCCCCTCGTCCAGCCACTGTTCCACCATCAGTTCCGGTCTCTGGCGCCAGCCCACCGAGCTTCTTTGGCCAAAAGGGCCCCAGCCAGAAGTTAGAACACCTCAATCGCCATGAGCCAATCACAGCAGTTTCCCCCTTCACTGCGTCAGACGCAGGTGGGCTCCTCTTCGTACATGTCTGGTTCTGGTTCCGGCTCCCAGTCTCAGCAGGACGAACTGCACATGCCGGGCTTGAGCCAGACCGGTGCTTCAATCTCCATGTCGCCGCAAGAGTACGAATTCGCGCCCCAGATCAAGCTCCAGGCGTCGCCTGCCAACCCCCAGTACCAGTCCGCTCCCGTTTCCGCATCCTCGGTGCCCAACGTCCTCCAACCCGCCGGTGGCCTGTCCGCTCGCGGTGCCCCAGCCTCGCCCAACTTGGCTTCGCCGATGCAGCAGGCCTCTCCTGCCTCATCTGTCTCTCACCAGCCGCCGCCGCAACACCAGCAGCACTCTCACCACTCCCAGCAGTCACTGCATCACCAGTCTCAGCACGGCCAACAGCCCCACGACTACGCCAGCGCGTCTGCCGCCACTCCCAGCAAGCCCCCGCTGAGCATGTCTCATAGCTACTCTCGCTCGAGCCCAGCCGCTGCCTACGACGGCTCCTCGAACTATCACGCCTATACTCCGACGACGCCTGGCGGCGCCTCTTCCTCTCACCTCATGTCGCCGCTCGACCCCTCCAAGTACAATGCTCCCGGTTCCCAGCGCACCATCTCCAACACCCCGCTTGGCCTAGCCGACATTCGTCCTCGTGCCGACTCGAGCATGTCTGATAGCGCTGCGGCTGCCTTAGGATACGACCCAGCCGGCGCGCAACCTGGAACGAGCAATTATCTGGCTCCCTGGGCTATTTACGCCTTTGACTGGTGCAAATGGCCACCCCAGGGCAACGGTGCGGGCAAGCTGGCCGTGGGGAGCTATCTCGAGGATGGCCACAACTTTGTGCGTTGACGACATGCCAACGCATCTTCGCCCACCTTTGCTGACATTTCCAGATCCAAATTCTCGATAGCCACATCATCCAAACTCCTCAGGACGTCTACACGCCAGGCACATCCAAGTATAGCCTCGACTTCACCAAAGTAGCCGAAGCTACCCACTCTTACCCCGTGACGCGATTGTTGTGGGAGCCGCCCTCTTCTCAAAAGCAGTCTACTGACCTGCTTGCGACTTCGGGCGACCACTTGCGCCTATGGTCTCTGCCCAACGAGAATCCTTCGACTCCCAGCAATACGATTGGCCGCCGTGATAACGCTGTCACCAAGTTGACGCCTCTTGCTCTGCTATCCAACTCAAAGACTCCAGACCACACCGCACCACTCACGTCACTTGACTGGAACACCGTCTCTCCAAGTCTCATTATCACGTCTAGCATTGATACGACATGTACTATCTGGGATATTCCCTCGCTCACCGCAAAGACTCAACTCATTGCCCACGATAAGGAGGTCTACGATGTCCGGTTCTGCGCTAAGAGCGTAGATGTGTTTGTCAGCTGTGGGCAGGATGGAAGTGTTCGCATGTTTGACTTGCGAAGCTTGGAGCACTCGACCATTATCTACGAGCCCACCGGCAAGGAGGAGAGAGGTGGGTTACCTTGACCTTGAATATTGGCACATGTACTGACGTTATCTAGACCCCAACGGCGGTCGAATCAGCCCAACGCTGGCCCAGCAGACAATGGCGAACCCTCCCCCTCTGCTACGACTTGCCACCTCACCACACGATACCCATCTCCTCGCCACGTTTGCGCAAGACTCGAACACAATTCGCATCTTGGACGTGAGACAGCCAGGTCAAGCCCTACTCGAACTCCGCGGCCACGGTGGAGCTATCAACTGCATCGAATGGTCGCCTCTACGGCGGGGTATGCTTGCTTCTGGTGGTGACGACTGCCAGGTCCTCCTGTGGGATCTCCTCAGCTCCAACAACCATGGATCTCAGCCTATGAACGGCGCGCCCCAACAGGATAACCCTAGAAGCCCTGTGGCCAGCTGGCAATGCGACTACGAGGTTGGAAATCTCGGCTGGGTGCCCCATCTGCCCAACTCGGAGTGCGGCGAGTGGCTTGGAGTGAGTGCTGGACGTGGCATCTGGGGAACTCGAGTCATGTGAAGACCTGTAATGGGCTGGCGGTGTCATTTGTTATGCATGGGGTGGAGCTTAGGCTCTATTCCAAGGACTGATGATTGATTCATGTAGAATGAGGTTGGTTAGGGTATGGTACATGCATTATGCAAAGCCTGGAGTTTTTCGAGTTGCCGGAGCATCTGCGACATAGCCGGATTGCTGGATCAAAACGTGGACGGCGCGGTGGCGGGTTGGTTTGGGTCAGGTTAGTGGTTGATGAAAACAACATGAGAGGTGTATCATGGACATTGGCGATCTTTCAACGGACTCGGGTCGCACATGCCGTGATTACCAAGCGATGTATGAGTTTTGTGGTCACGACAACAGCAGGCGTCACTTCACGGCCTGAAAGGTCCAGTTCCAATGACGGGTCTTTCATGGATACGCCAGCAAGGGACAGGGCGTCCAACCGATGAGGGTATATAGAGGACAGGGCGAGTTGCATCCAAGGGGAGAAGCTTGGAACGAAGACGCGGGTGGCTATATAGACTTGATTCAACATGCACTACAGACTGTCGATGGACATGGGAAAAGGGGATAGAGGAGGCGATGCTCTGTATGATAGGGGTTTGCGTTGTGAGGTGGTGCCTATCTTGAGGCACATCTAAGTAACCACATAGGTGTTTACGCATTACTTGTCAAATTTGACTTTATTGGATGATAACCCTCGTGTCTTTCTCAGGTTATCACCCGGCCCAAGTCTTGCCTTTTGCTGTTCTTGCAATACTCACCACCCGAGACGCGCTTACAATGTATGCACAGTAGTTTATCGGCACTGAAACGAAGCGTCCGTATTCTTTGAATGTTTAATAGATTGACTTTGGGTTAATTTAAATGCAGTCAGGCTTGTGGTATCACAAATTTGTCGTCTGGAGGTCCTCCTTTTGCCCGACTTGACTCATCCAGGATGGGACCCCGATCAACATGTGTAGTCAGATTAAATCAAAAGAACAAGATCGTTATTTTTATCTGTAGAGGGTTGACTTTTAAATACTATGACAATATAACAATGGCTGGTGAGTTCCTCCCTGTTGCTGGATGGTGGTGATGGTGATACAGTGCTCCATACGGTGTTAATACGAGGTTCGCACGTGCAGCTAGTACAACGCGTTATGCAGGACTTGTGCAGAGGCCTGACTTGACTGCGGCCGGGATTTTGCCGTTGCAACATCGAGCTCCGGAGACCTTGAATTTCAGACCTCTCATCCATCATCGCTCGAGGTTCTTTGTCATCCATCAAAGCGCTTCTCTTTTCTTTCTTTCGCATCGCCGTCACTTAATTCTCTTTTCTTCCTCCTTTCATCTTCTTCGAGCAAACCCCCCAAACAGATCCCCGACGCGCTACGTGTCGCGGCCTCCTCGCCACGATGTCTTCCCACGACCATTCGCGCTTCGACGACTCGGAGGAAGAGGAGGATTTCAATCCCGCGCCAGCCGAAATTTCCGACGAGGAGCAAGATGGCGATGACCAGCAATCGAGATCGCGAGCTCGTGACAGTAGCCCTGCGCATCGCGATGATGATGACGATGAGGACGAGCGACCTGCGAGATCGCGACATGTCGACGACGATGAAGAGGAAGAGGAAGAAGAAGACGACGGTGTGAGACGCCGCGATGATGATGATGACGAGGATGAGGAGGAGGAAGACGAAGAAGACGAGGATGTCCAGCAGGTGAGTCTGCCCTTTGCGCCAGCGGGTGATCTGCCACCTCCCCCAGCGCCGTGCTAATTGTCCTCTCAGGGGCATCGTCGAAAGCGCCGCAAGGAGAGAGGCGCCAATTTCTTCGATATTGAAGCCGAGGTCGACGACGAGGATGAAGGCGAGGATGACGAAGTCCTTGGCGAGGAGATAGGAGACTTTATCGCCAACGAGCATCCCGACGACATGCCTGGATCTGGTGGAATCAATGACGACCGACGACATCGCGAGCTCGATCGCCGCCGAGATATGGAGTCGAGCATGGATGCCGAGAAGCAGGCAGAAATTCTGCGACAGCGATACGGCAACCGACGCTCGGGCAAGGGCTTCCGAGATGCTACCATCGTCCCGAAGCGACTGCTCCTCCCTAGTGTCGATGACCCAAGCATCTGGGCCGTCCGATGTAAGGAAGGCAAAGAACGAGAGGTTGTCTTTTCCATCATGAAGCGCATTGAGGAGCGAGCTGGCACCAAGGACGAGCTCGCCATCACTGCTGCTTTTGAGCGCGGTGGCGCGGAATCGGTCATGAAGGGCTTCATCTACGTCGAGGCGCTGCGCCAGACCGACATCATGAGAGCGCTGGACAGTATGCTTAATGTGTATCCCCACTCCAAGATGGTACTGGTCGAGATCAAGGATATGCCTGAGCTCTTCCGAGTGCAAAAGACGCCTACTCTGGCTCCTGGCGCCTGGGTCCGTCTGAAGAGGCCTATGAAGCACAGCGGAGATCTGGCGCAAGTCATCGACGTT
This sequence comes from Fusarium protoensiforme, assembly GCA_011320165.1. Classification (NCBI taxonomy): domain Eukaryota; kingdom Fungi; phylum Ascomycota; class Sordariomycetes; order Hypocreales; family Nectriaceae; genus Fusarium; species Fusarium protoensiforme. The sequence goes on from JAANQP010000159.1 coordinate 18,957, forward strand.
ACTGAGAATGGTCTGGAGGCTCGTGTCCGCTTCATTCCAAGACTGGATTATGGTATGCGCGACGACGCCTTCACAGGAGTTACTGCAGACGGAAAACGCAAGCGACCCTTTGGCGCCAACGCAGGTCCTCGACCACCGCAGAGACTGTTCAGCGAGATCGAAGCTCGAAAGAGACACCCGCGACACATCCAGGGAAACCCCACTACCAACACTTGGCAATACATGGGTGACGAATTCGAGAATGGCTTCCAAGTCAAGGATATCAAGATTCAGCAGCTCACCGTTGCCGGAGTCGAGCCATCTCTTGAGGAAGTGACGCGATTCGCCTCCAACGCCGAGGATGGTACTGAGAACCTTGACCTGAAGGCCTTGGCAGCTAGTTTGAAGGATAGTGGAGCTCGAGCTACATACCTGCCTGGCGACATTGTCGAGGTTTACACGGGCGAACAGAAGGGTGTGGTGGGCAAGGCTATGAGAGTTCAGACTGACGTCGTGTCCATCACGGTCACAGAGGGTGACCTTGTGGGCCAGGAGATTGACGTTCCCATCAGGGCTCTGCGCAAACGTTTCAGAGTCGGTGACCATGTCAAGGTCATTGGTGGTAGCAAGTTCCGAGACGAGGTCGGAATGGTTGTCAAGATCCAGGACGATCGAGTGACTCTCCTGTCGGATCAGACCAACGCTGAAATCACCGTCTTCAGCAAGGACCTTCGCGAAGCCAGCGACATTGGTGGACAAGGTTCTCTGGGCCAGTACTCTCTTCATGATCTGGTTCAGCTGGATCCTACCACAGTGGGTTGTGTTGTCAAGGTCGACCGTGAGTCGCTCGTTGTTCTCGACCAGTTCGGAGACAATCGCCAGGTGATGCCATCGCAAATCGCCAATAAGCTTCCGAAGCGAAAGAACGCCGTGGCTGCCGACCGAAATGGCTCCGAGATTCGATTCGAGGATGTCGTCAAGGAGTACACAGGTCAACAACGACAGGGCAAGATCATCCACATCCATCGCTCCTATGTGTTCTTGCACACCAACGATAGCAAGGAGAATGCGGGTGTCTTTGTCACCAAGGCCAGCATGGTTAACACGATTGCGGCCAAGGGTGGCCGTGTCAGTGGCGGATCATCAGGACCCGACCTGAACGCCATGAACCCAGCGCTCAAGCTCCACAAGAGCGGCAATGAGAACAAGCCCGTTCAGCCCGTAAAGTCCTTTGGCCGCGATAAGGCGATCGACCAGACTGTTATTATCAAGAAGGGCGCCTACAAGGGTCTACTGGGTATTGTGAAGGACACGACAGACACACATGCTCGCGTCGAGCTACACACGAAGAGCAAGACGATCACAGTTCCGAAAGACTGCCTGAGCTTCAAGAACAAGACGACAGGAGCCACCATTGAGATCAGTGGCCGAGGCCGTGGAGGCTACTCAGGAGGCGCCGGACGAGGTGGTGACAGAGTGCCAGGATGGCAGGGAGGTTCTCGCACGCCCATGGCCTCTGGTGGCTCGGATCGGGTGCCTGCCTGGGGATCACGAAGTAAGTTTTGTTGTTTAAGGCAATGTTTCTTGATGCTGACTCGCAATAGCACCCGCAGCAGGTGGCCGAACACCGGCCTGGAAGGCTCACGACATGTCTGGTGCGCGCACGCCCGCTTGGGCTGATGGCTCTCGAACGGTTAACCCTTACGATGGGAACCGAACTGCCTACGGCTCTGGCTCGCGCACACCTGCCTGGCAGGCTGGAGGCAGAACTCCTGGTCCTGGAGATGCCTTTGGTGCTGGATCGCGCACTCCGGCTTATGGCGGAGGGGACAGTTGGGGGTCAGGCTCCAAGACTCCTGCCTGGGGAGCGTCGGCGCCAACCCCAGGAGCCAGCGGCAACGACTCATGGGGCTACACACCTGGAGCATCTGGCTCAAACTACGATGCTCCTACACCCGGTGGAGCTCTCGGGGCACCGACTCCTGGTGCGATGAACGCTCCTACGCCAGGCGCCTACTCGGCTCCCACACCTGCAGTCAACGCACCTACACCTGGAGGCTGGCAGGGCGGATGGGGAGCAGACTCGGCGCCAACTCCGGCGGCTGGAGCTCCCACGCCGGCTGCAAGTGGCTACTATGGCGCACCTACGCCTGCAGCCTACGGAGCACCAGAGACTCCCGCAGCTTCCGGTCCTCGGTACACAGACGATGACTGATGGAGGCGACTTGAGAGGGATGGTTTAGGTGCAAGGAAGGATGCAAAAGGCGTTTGGGTGAAGGAAGAGAGAAGTGTGATTGTATAATTAGGCTCAATTACCACATTACTAGCAAAGCTGCCAGTTTGCAGTGAAAATGACTGTCTTGACTATTTATCGTTTGAGCGCAAGGTCATATTCTAGCTTGATTAATACACATATTGTAGTTGTACGGAGTACTTGGATTCATGATAGACACTTGATGTGACGCCAGCCTTTGACCCGAGGATTTCCGGCTTATCGATAAGACAAGTTGCTGAGGGCGACCATCTTTTCCACCATGACCAGCTGCATTTGACGTCTTCAACAGCAATTGAAGTAGCTTCAACGGCGTCGCATCGGCCAATTACGTCCCATATCGCATTCTAGCTCTAAAGAAACCATGTCGTTACTTCAAGCGCCTCCAAGACAGCTCTTGGGGCGCCTCCCCCAGGCTTGCGCAAACCGTCTTGAAAGGCCTCTCCAGCAACGCCTACGACACCAAGCTCAATTGCCCTCGACGTCCCAACGCCTCTTGTCAACGACTGCTACACGGTCATATGCCTCTCGCCGGCCCTCACCAGACAGCAAGACCATCCTGCGCGTCAAGCGGCTGCAAGAGGCCAAGCTAGCAAAGGATCAGTCGCTCAAAAACATGGACAAGATGGAGAAGGAGAAGGAGTATCAGAGTCGGTACAAGACGGCGTCGAGGAAGTGGACGGCGGCCATGATCGCTATGCCGATCCTGTTGGTGACGAGCTATTACTTGTTTGATCGATGTGAGTTGAGCTTGTCTCGGTTTGGATCCGGTGATTGAAAGCTGACTTTTGCGCAGTGGTGAGAGGGAATAAGCAAAAGGAGATGCCGAAACAGAAAGATACTTTGGGGGGGTTGCCAGAGCCACGTTGAACGCGCCTGAGGTCAGAGAACCGTCATGTTGGTGACAGAAGTCAGCCGCTTAGACATTGAGATGCGCGGGACACGGACTGAAGATTGATGTCCGATGAACTTCGGTTCACTCGATCAGAGTCCGAGCACTCGACACGGCACGAGGTGTCAATCTACAATGTAACCCGTCTTATCCGTTTGACAAACGCCAAGACGGACCAGAGGCAGAGGCAGAAAGTGAGACGCCACTGGATAAGAGGAGGGAACAAGAGATGGCAGTTCCAATTTCCCTGGTACGATAGGCTCAGCTTGACGGGCACAACCAAGACGCCGCTTCCGGTCGGCTAGAGATTGGTGAAAACGGTGGACTAGTCAAGCCATGGAGACTCGTTATTGTCACGACAGGAGGACCAAGCTTTTGCTAGAGTCTACACTCTTTGAGCATATCAAAAGGGAAATATCATCATGGAGAACAAATATAGTCTAGTCATACAAAGGGTATATGTTCATGTCTGGAAATGGACGATTTAGAAATTAGATACGGTACATATATGTGCACTCCGTTTTCCTCCGCTTCAATCAACACGCAACATGTCCTAGAAGGTGAAATAACTTGACGTGTGAGGTTGCTTATTGTACAAGCCGCGAGGCTGCAACCTCACGAGAACGCCAAGACCAAGACGACGCTTAGTAGTTCTTCTTGTTCTTCTTGGGCCACTTGCAGCTGAAGCACTTGGGCTCGTAGAAGAAGTCAACCTTGAAGTTGTTCTCCTTGACCTGGCCGTCCTTGTACAGGATGCACTTGGCGGCCTTGCCGTTCTGCTTCTTGGTGAACATGAAGAACTCGCAGATGGGGCCCGACTCGATGCAGCTCTTGGCGCAGGCTCCGAGGTTGTCGTTGTCGCCGCCGGGGATGGTCTCGCCGTTCTTGACGTAGCCGCGGGTGCCGCAGTTGGAGTCCCTGTCGCACTGGCTGAACGAGGCCGTGTACTTGGGGCAGACGGCCGAGGTGCTGCTGGGGGGAGCCGACGAGGTGGTGGTCGGGGTAGGAGGCTCAGGGGCGCAGCCGTAGCACTTCTCGATGTCGTAGTACTTGGGGGTGACGTAGTTGCAGGGCTTGAACTTGAGCTCGCTGAGGGGAGCGTCGTAGAGCTGGCAGAAGCTGGAGGAGGCGTCGTAGCTGTAGGACTTGCAGCCCGTCTTGGCGAGACACTCGGTGCCGCACTTGGCCTCGGACTCGACCAGGAAGTCGACGCCGAGCCAGTGCTTGTCGCAGCCGGGGTCGACGGTGCCATGGGCGCCGCAGCCCTGGGGCGCGGGGGTGATGGGGGTGTAGTAGGTGCAGGCCTCGGAGGTGGTGGTGCTGGGGGCGGCGGTTGTTGAGGTGGAGGCGATGGTGGAGGAGGAGAAGGTGGTGGAGATGGTGGAGGACTCGGTGGACGAGGCGGTGGTGCTCTCGGTGGAAGAGGCAGTGGTGGACTCGGTCGAGGAAGCAGTGGTGGTTCCAGTGGTGGACTCGGTAGAGGCCGTGGTGGTTCCGGTGGAGGAAGAGACGGTCTCGGTAGAGCTAGAGGCGGTCTCGGTGGAGGACGAGGCAGACTCGGTAGAAGAAGAAGAAGCAGACTCAGTTGAGGACGAGGCGGTCTCAGTGGAAGAAGAAACAGTCTCGGTGGAAGACGAAGCCGACTCAGTCGAGGACGAAGCAGTCTCGGTAGAGGACGAAGCAGTCTCGGTAGAGGACGAAGCAGACTCGGTAGAAGAGGAGGCGGTTTCTGTGGAAGAGGAGGCAGAGGCAGTCTCAGTGGAGGAAGAGACAGTCTCAGTAGAGCTAGAGGCGGTCTCGGTAGAGGAGGTGGCGGTAGCAGTAGCCGTGGTAGAGACAGTCTCTGTGCTGGACTGAGAAGCAGACTCAGTGCTGATGGAGCCAGTGGTGGACGAGGCAGTCTCGTGGCCGCAGCCGAAGCAGTTCTCGAGGTCGTAGAACTTCTGCGAACCAGGAGAGTCATCACCGGAGAAGCCAAGTTCCGAACGGGGGACGGTGTACAGTGTGCAAGGGGTTGTGTCGACAGCATAGTCGTTGAAGGAGAAGGAGACGCAGCCGATGGTCTTGCCGCAGAGGTTACCGCAGTCCTTGACGGAGTAGGCAGTGTTGTCACCGATGATGTCCTTGCCCTCGATGTCATCGGCGAAGCCAAGGCTTCCGCAGTCCTCGGGGGCGGGCTCCAGGGGAGTGTAGTAGGTGCAGGCTCCGGAGGAGGTGGTCGAGGCCGAGGCCGAGACGGTGCTGCTGGACTGAGTCTCGGTGGTGGAGACGGAGATGGTGGTGCTACCGGTCTCGCTGGCCGTGGTGCCGGTGGCAGTGGTGTCGGTGCCCTTGCCGGTGCTGCTGGTGCTGGCAGACTCGGTGCTGGAAGCAGACTCGGTGCTCGAGGCAGTCAGGCTGGTGGTGACCTTGGGACGGCAAGGCGAGGCGCTGGCCAGGGGAACGGCCAGGGCGGCCAGGACGGCCGTGAAGACCTTGGCAGAAGGCATTGTGGAATAGAGATTAGACTAAGTGAGTTGATAAACGATTGTGATGGGAACTGAGAAACAGATCCTGTTTGGGGATAATGAGCGAGTGGATGGTTTCAACTGTCTAACGAACGACAACAGCAACAACGGAGAAGAAAAGAATGATACCGCTGAAGTGAAAAAGAGAGACTTCTGCGAAAGGGCACCAGGCTTCTGGCGGGATATATACTTGAGTCGTCCCGGTTGTCGTCCGCCATCAATCACCACTGGGTGAAATTACCGATCGGACCATCCGGTCTAGCTAGCGTCAAGAGAGGGACTCTCTCTTTTCCGAGCTCATGGTTAAACGGTGGAAAACTAGCCCGCGGGTGGGATGAGCCCAGAAAGTTGAGCGCCAAAGACGCCGGTCCTCCGACTAGAAACGGTGATGAGGTCAGGGTTGAGAGATACTGGTTGGACGGCGAGGGTCCGGCGCACGGAAAGCTCGCAAGCAAGAAAGCCATTCTAGTTCAGGAGAGGTCTAGCCAGGAACGAGGAAGTCAGGGGGGGGGAGGGAGTTCAGCTGCAGACGCGCTGAGGCTATCGACGCCTCTCTAATAGGAAGAATCGATAGTTCAGCTGGGTGGCGGCCAAAGGAAGCTGGTCAGCCCTGGCGTGCCCCCCCCTGTCTGGCGTGGGTCCCCCCTTGGTCCTCCCCCGCTTAGTTAGTCAGGGGTCGGTTAACGGAACGGTTGAACTGGGGCGGGAGAGTTTTTTGTCAAAGGTCGGGACCGACGGGGTGGTACGGATACCGTGAAATTGAAGGAAGAGGAGAGATGGATAAACAGGGGGGATGGGGATGTTGGTGTTGGGGGCTGAGTAGGAGAGACATACCGGAGTCTGAAACACAAGATGGGGATATTGGAGAAGAGTCGTTTTGTGGCTGTTTTCTGTGAAAGACGATGGTTACAAGTTATGAAGAGTTTATGTAAGATTCTGGCTCCTTTTTCTTCTTCCTTTTCTTGACAGACAAGTTGATACAACCTCACATGAGGCGGGTAGAGTAGAGTAGTCCAACGCCACGAATCTCCACCACTTTTTTGGACTGGGCGCGTATTCCGCAGCATCACAGCTTCACAGCTTGCATAGCACAGCGCTAACAATTAGTAACCGACCTTGAGAAATCTCGCCCTACCGTAGACCGCGATGGCCGACGACCGACAATCTCGGAGAATAGAAGAATTAGCGAGCAAGGTTCGTCTCTTTCCAGAAAAACAAGGTGCGTGTGTGTCTCTGCCCATCTCCCGCGGAACGTATTTCTCTCTGCCTTACAAGTTTCTTGGCCTAAGCAGGTCCTTTTAGTGGGGACAAAGCCCGATTTAGACCACTCTGTAATTTTAAATGACGCCGGCGCCAAGAGGCTTTTTGCTCCCTCTCGTGGCTTGCTAAACGGCGTCTGGCGGCGTCGAGACTGTCTCCTGTCAGAGACATGCTCAATCGGGTCTATCGAGTGTCTTTATCGAGACTATTGAGGATTTACAGTGTCAAGCTGGGGAAAGACTGCACATCGCGAGACTCGGCCGAAAGATTCCCCATGTTTCTTGATCTCTCAAAAGAAAGACATATTGGTGTTTTGTTTCTCCCCAGGGGCCCCGCAAAATGTTTTGCAAGATTTGTTTGCTAGCACGGGTCATCACCTGAGCCGAGTCTGCCTGGGCAAGCAAGGATGCTGTTCCCTCTTCCCAGCTGAGCTCTCACAAGGCACGGATTCTTTCTTCCATGTGCTGCTTCCTGCCCCGTCCAACGTTTGTTCCTGTGGAGACTCTTCAAAGAAGCAAATCAAACCGAAAGACTACCGGCAGATAAGGGGGGGCATGAGTTTCAGCGTGAGTCAAACTGGGGGCTCTCCTCAAGGCTAAAGAGTCGAGAGCGGATCCAGGAAAACAATGATAAGCTGCTGCCAGATCTAGACAAACGGTGGTGGCCCCCCCTGTTCGTTTGGGCTCCCTACGCTAACACGAGCTGGTTGTTTTGTTAGAGGCGGTGCCAAGGACCGGTTCACGGTAAGACGGCAGAGTACGGTGACGAGTGATGCCATTTGTTTCTATCGTACTGGGCTCTACAGAGTATTACCGAGGGCCATCTACTGATATCTTAGCTTGGTGATGGTGGTCCCATCTTCGAGGACCTGGGTTTCCTCCTCTAGCTTGGTTCCTCGCCAGCGAGGAATGGCGATTGTCCACATGTACCAGTATACAACACCCAGAACGAAGCTGCAGCTGTTAGTTAGCATTGACTTGAAGTAGAGAGAGGCCTAGTGACTTACATGCTCAATCCCACAACCGCGTATGTCGCGTAAAACATGCCCCCCGTCTCATCCGGAGGCCGGAAGAACGGCGCAGCCAGCAACGCACAGCTCAGCGCTATCCTCAGAAACACGGCCGGCAGCCACGCCCTGAACGGACGCTTCAGGTCCGGCCTCTCCACCCGGAGCTTGACGAGGCCGATCGCCACGGCCAGCGCGATCATCTGCCCGGCGTACCCGTCAATCTCGAGCACCAGGGAGTAGATGTCGCCCGTGGGGAGGACCATGACCAGGAAGGAGGGGATGTAGTGGATCAGGAAGCCGCCCAGGGGGGAGTTGAAGGGACGGGAGGAGGAGAGGAGGGACGAGTAGGGGAGGAAGCCTTGTCTGGCAATTTCTTGCTTGATTCGGGCCTGATGGTTGTTAGTTTGTGTTTGATGTCATTGGGGAAGTCTACAGTACCATGGCGAATGCTACCACGAGGACGTTGCCGATGGCAGATGAAGCAACCGCCAGAGGAAGCACTTTGCGGCCAAAGCTCTCTCCAAAGAGTCTCTCAAAGAAGAGCGCTGCAACGAGCTCACCACTGCCCCTGATGTCGTCGATGGGCACCACGAGGAAATACGCGACATTGATTAGGAGATACATGCCGCACGCCGTCGCCAGGGCCGTCAACGCGACAGACCTCAAGGTCCGCACGGGGTTCTTGACCTCGTTCATCACGTTGGTCACATTGTCGAGGCCGGCATACGAGTAAAAGACCTTGAAGAGCGACGTGGCGATGACGCCCCAGTTCCAGCTGCTGTCGTCCCAGAGGTGCTCCCATGCGAGTTGGCCCTGGGGTACGGCATCGATGTTGGGGCGGAAGAGGACGACGTAGAAGCCCGAGAGGATCATGAACAGGATGATGGCGATCTTTATCCAGCCGAGGAAGTTTTGGATCCTGATTCCCGTCTTGGGGAATACTCCGTGGATTATGGTCACGGCTGTTAATAACCCGACGGCGAGTGTTTTGCTCCAAAAGTCATCGTCCTTGTCGATGCCAAAGGCGAAGAGCGTGTATTGCGCAAAGATGATGCAGTTACTAGCCGTGAAGCCGAGCAGCACGGCGTATATAGCAAACAGCGTCGATGCCAGCAGTCGCGGTCGTCGATATGTAAACTCGATAAAGACCTTGTCGCCTCCAGACCTAGGAAGCATGCACCCGTACTCGAGGGACACTGCCAACCCGCACGCGCCGATGGCAGCCCCGACGACCCAGAGGAGCAGAGACAGACCGGGGCTGCCGACGGATTGCACGATGGCCCCCGGGGTGGCAAAGATGCCGCTGCCGACGACGCGCGAGATGACGAGGATGTAGGCGCTCTGCCACGAGAGGGTCCGGCCGATCGGGGACGTCTCGGGGAGGACGTCGTCTTCGAGGGAGCGCGTGGGTTCAACGGTTCCTCCGACGGCGATTTCGCCTTCGTCTACGGAGCTTGGAGGTGACGTGGGTGTCTTGTCAACAGAGCCATAGCTATCTTGACTAGACGGCCGCTGCAGCAGCGGCTGCTTCTGAGGGGCGTTTCGTGTCATGACATCAGGGATGATGATTCCTCTCCATGATGGCTTGAGGAAGATGGGTTTATAAGAGGCACAGACGAAGACGTGATCGAGGTCATGTTTGATAAGCTGCGAGACATCCGGATGTTCCTTGGCTTGTGATGGGCTGTGTTGGTGTTGTTCGTCAGGCGTGATGAGGATGACGCGATCGGTTGGGGGGTGGTCTGGCATCAACACGTGTCGTAAGCTGTGTTTCAGATGAAGATGAAACTGATTACGGTATGATGAGGAATTTGTGAATTTATTTAATTATTTACGTCTTTTTATTTGATTCGGGAGAATTTGTTGTCTTATCTTCGCATGTTGTGAGTGTTGCAGTCAGCTTCCAGACGTCAAAGTCACTGCTCAAATACATAAGATGGCAGTATTGAGAGATGGACCCCCATATCAAAGAATGACATCATACTTTCCATGTTAAACGTCAAATCAAAAAGTCCCCGACGCAACGTGGAGGAAGAAACCTATTAATAATTCCCCAATAACGCGTGTCTGTAGGGTAAGACGTGATAAGATCAACAAAGCGGGATGATATCCCACTCTAGCACCCCTGTGATTTCTTGTCATTTATTAACCACCTTTTAGAGCCAGACAAATCTTGAGAGTTTGTCAATAGTGCATTCATTGTGTTGATTTACGTCATGATATTAGATAGCTGCGGCCTTACCAATGAACAAGTTGACATCACTAGATGGAATCTCTCGTTGCGTATTCTATTCGTTGGATTTATTTCGCAGACTTTTATACACAGTGACGCCATGGCCTTTTTTCGCAATACTCGGAGAAACCAGATTCCCTTCATTGGGTATAGAGACTTATCGTCTACTACCTGGCACACGACCTGACATGTCTGCCAAGTAGATAAGAGCTCTTCAAAACCCCTGGAAGCACGCCACCCTCAAGTAATTTAATCATACATGCTGTTAATACCGTAGCTTTCCCACCACTCATATCAGAATAGCACAAACCCCCATATCCGCCATAGCGTGCCTCGCGCTCCAAAGCTGACCCGGATACTTCTCCCTCTGCTTCCAAGCGTGCTTGACAATCCGATACACCGTACCACAATTCGTAAACCCAGCTTCAGACCTACTGAGCAACTCCTTGAGTAGATTGTCAAAGTACTGCTGTTGCGGAGGAAGTGCCATCGACCCAGCTACGCATAGAGGCCACGGCGTCCCGCGTAGGGAGATGCTGGCGGGCATCTGGTCCAGTACTTCGATTACTCGCAAGACTGCTTGGTGCGGATCAGGTGCCGTCAAGCCATATTCTGATGCCAAGGTGTAGAGTTGGACGAGAGCTGATGTTGCAAAGATGTGGGTTACTGAGCGTGATACTGATGACTGCTTTGTCTGTCATTTATTAGCTTTGATAGTTTGAAGCAGTGATGGACGAACCGCAGATTCAGCCTCCAGCGCAGCTTCCATCCCGTCGAATATTTGTTTCTCAAGCTCGAGGATGGTTTCTTGTAGTGTCTCGGTGCTCATCGAACCAGCCTTTGAATCAACCGTTACCAGATCACCGATCGCAATCATGATGGAGTTCTGACATCCCATGACCCTCGACATATCAATCTTGTCAGCGTCGAGCCACTCGCGGTAGGGCAGCTTCGGAGACGCACCCGTCGAGACCGGGGCGAGGACGTCGATCCAGACGAGGTTCGCCAGGAGGAACTTTTGGGCCGTGTTCATGCCCCGGAGAAAGTCAAAATCTGGGCTCGAGGGGTCTGGGGGGTAAAAGTTGAACTCGGAGGGTTTCAGCTCGTTGGCGACGGAGACGAGGGCGTTGAAGTGAGGTTCCCAGTTGCTCGTGCCTCCTTGGAAGACCTGTCGATGTTAGAACGGATTGGTGATGGCTATAGGGGAGGTCTTGCCTCGAAGCTGATTAGAAACATGCCGCCTGCGAGAAACTCGAGCCATTCTTCGCGGCTGTCGGCGAAACCGCCTACTTCTCGACGGCCTATTATCTGTCGAAGTTCCTGCAGGGCTTTTGTGTGATAGCGGAGGAGTTCATCTTCTTGGTTCTCGGTTCGATATGGTGAAGATATGTGTTGATGGAATGCAGACAGTGTAAGAGCAGCGTTGCGTAGAGGAGCACCTTTGATAGGTTGTTAGTAGAAGTTTGGTTGGTTTGGAGGATAGATGCGTACTTCGCTCCAGAAGAAAGAATAACCATCCTCGTCCTCCTTCTTCAGGTGCATCGACGTAGAATGTATACTGGATAGGAAATATGTAATCCAAGTAGTGAACAAGATACTGCGCCTCTCTAAATGTTGTGTTCCTCGCTTGAGAGTCTGAAGGAGAAGTGGCGACAGCATCATCATCCTTGAGACGAGCAACAGCACTCGCCGCCCTCGACGCCTGGGCAGCATGAGCCGTCGCCTGAGCCAGCCGCCTATTCTGGACCCTCTTGACGCGCCGGAAGTTCTCCTTGACGGCGGCCTTGATGCGCCGCAGCTCCTCCTGCAGGAGGGCCTCGTCGGCCATCCACTCTGGCGCGTCGAGGTCGTAGCCGTGGCATTTGATGTGTCTGTCGGTGCACTCTTTGCAGTCGGGGACTTGCTCGTCGCATTTTCTATGGCGGATGCGACATGTCCAGCAGCCCCTGCGTCCTCGTGTCATTATGTGATTGTGATGGGGGATTGGATGGGGATGCAAGGTGGGAAATGGAGGATCAAGGTGGGAAATGGATTTGTGGGGGAGGTGGAGATTTTGACATGTTGGCTTTGGTGAACCTAATTATTAGTTAGCCAAGGAGTGATGGCCCGAGGCAAAAGATAGGGGATGGGATGGATATTGGGTGGCTGGGATGTGACTGACTCGGACAAACCACCTGATCCTAGTCATGATAAACTCTGTATAGGAACGTGGGGGCGGAACTGAAGCCATGCATGATATGGGGTTGATGTGTGACAGTTCAAGATATGGTTTGAAGATTCACCTGTATTGTTCCTTTTCTTATCTGGTATCCGTCTCAAGCAACATGGGACTGAAACTTGCGCAGCGCACGTGCAGAGTAGAGTGCCAATGGCTGCTTGCGAGGACCCGACTTTGTCTAAACAGTCTCTCCTCTTATCTGATACTCTGCTATAGTCAACCGAGCTAGAGTTAAAGGCAGTTCATCAAGGGATCTATCTAATACATCTTCAAAGACTGGAATACCCGCTTTAGAGATGGCCCGGATTGTAGGGCTCACGCTGGACACTGCCAGAGTAGTCTGGTCGCCGTTGTCGGTTGGCAGTCAGGTTTGCGTCGAGATTACCATTATAAAGACATCAGTAGTATTATCAAAACTCCAATGCTAAAAAAGAGTAGCCTCTAATCAATCACCACCAGTTCCGCCGCACACCGTCCATTAGACCCCTTGGCCACGATAACAACCATGAACTGATCCTTGGGCACTGTCCTCGGCGTGGGGAACCGCTCCATTCTCTTTGGTCTTGTAAGCCGGTCCTTGAAGCTCCAGTTGCCGCCCTCGAAAGTGATGGCATCAGACGGTTGGCCGTTGACAAAGGCGGTTATGGAAGTGACTTGAACGTTGGCATTGTTTGTCTCGATGGTGCCGTTGATTTCGACGGCGCGGATCTGTTGGGATTTGTCTTCGTCTCTTTGAGTGGTTGTCGAGGTGATGGTCAAGACAGGCACGGCGTCTTTGAATGACTCTTGAATGGAAGGGGAGAGAGAAATCTCGTCTGAAGGCAGAGGGGGTGCTAACGGGGGCGTGACTCTCCTTCGAGACCCAGTCTCGTACGCAAAAGCATATCTCAGAAGATCTTGGTCTTGCCATGCCTTGGAACAAAACGTGACACCGACGGGCATCTCCTTATCTGCCATCTTTCCCATCGGCACAGTGATGCAAGGGATGCCCAGATGCTTGAATGCTCGTCCTCCATTGGAGTACAAAACACCCGGACGAAGAGCATCCGTCATTGACTCAAACGTCTCGTCTGCGTCTGCAAACGCCACGTCGCCGTTGGTCGGGAAAGCCACGAGATCATACCCGTTGAAATCCATCCACTCCTCGTATAGTGTCTTTCGCATCGCATCGAGGGCCTTGGCAGCTTGTTCGCACTCTGGCAAGGTGTACAACGTCCCGCTTCGCTCGCGGACCGCTTCGATCATGTCGACGTATCGTACTTGGTTCTGGGACTCGGTGTGCTTTGTCGGATCATCCATGGGCGCGACAAGGGGATGGATCCTGTCGGGGTCCGCGGAAGGAAGGTTTGGGATCTTGGCGTCTTTGTTTTCTCGGAGAAAGTCGTCCCAGGCCGTGGCGATCATCTGGCATCTCTCGATGCTCACCCACTCCTTGGACATGCCGGGCACGTTGGAGCTCTGACCTGGAAAGTCCCTTTTTGTGTATTGCTCGAGGATGGGGAAATCTGTTTCGACGAGGGTGGCTCCTAGGGCTTCGAGGTTGGCGCATGTAATCCTCCAGAGGCTCAGGACTGAATCTGAGCAGAAAGATGTTGGTTCGTAGCCTTGGATGCCGAGGAAGCATTTTGGAACGGCGATTCTCTTTCCTTGGAGAGATGTTACGTCTTCGAGAGTGTGGTAATCTGTTGGACGGACTTCTGAAGGTTTCGGGACATGGACATATGTCTGGTTCCGCCAAAAGTCGACTCCCTTTGCCGCATCGACATCGTCAGCCACAGCAACGTTGAGAACGTCAAAGAGATCTCGCATCGACCGGGTGTGAGGCACAATCACATCGCAGGTGGGATAAAGAGGCCACTGCCCCCTGTTGGGAAGCACACCCCAACTGGGAGAGTAGCCAACCAGAGAGTTGTTGGACGCAGGGGCTCGACCTGACGAGACGGTCTCTCCGGCGAGTCCGAAAGCGGCGAAACTCGCTGTAGTTGATGCTCCGCAGCCGTTGGAAGAACCAGATGCAAATGCAGTAGCGGAGTAGATGAGGTTGTAGGGGCTTTCTGCTCTTCCGTAGACACCGCGTTGAGAACCGCCATCGGCCATGGGTGGCATGTTGGTCTTACCAATGAGCACAGCTCCGGCCTCACGAAGAGACTTGACAATAGCAGCATCCTCCGAAGCAACAAGGTCCGCGAATGCAGGAGAGCCAGCAGCCACAGTCATACCCTTGACCTTGAAGCTATCCTTGACGGTGTAGGGAATGCCCTCGAGCGGACGGGGAGGATGAGATGCGCGGTAGTTGTCCGACTCTTGGGCTTCTTGGAAGACGTTGCGGTTGAGGACGCATATGGAGTTGAAGGAGGGGCCGCGGCAGTCATAGTAGCCGATCCTGTGGAGGTAGAGGGAGACGAGCTCGACGCTGGTGATTGCTCCTGAGTCGAGGGCCTTTCTCAGGTCGGCGATGTTGGCGTCTACCAGGTTGATGCGGGATATGGCCATGGCTGGGTCTGAAGGGTTTATAGAATTATGGGTGAGAATCAGTGAGGATATAGCTAGTGATTTCGTGTGTTTGGAGTGCTGATCAAGATGTCGATGGCTGTCGAGGGTATTTATCCCTGACCAGAAGCACTCGCCCCCATCTTGGCCGGCGCGCCGGCGGCCACATTCAACGTGGGAATTCCCAGGCTCCTATAGATAAATTATACGTAAAAGGGACTGGAATTTGGGGGATCGTGTCATGCTGATTGTTGTAACGATGGGATATAGACTGTCGTGTGGTATCAGCCGGGGAATTCGATCTTGTGGAGTACAGGGATGGAAAGTCGAGGCGGAGGTTGGGGTGGAAGGTCGAAGCGCTACCCTATACCACAGATATTGGAAACGAGGTGATTGAGTGGTTGTTTGCCAGCAGTAGACCACTGGAGTTGTAAAGAATATCGAATATTTTTCTCTTTTCCCTTCATGAAGAGTTTGCTTTTGAAGTTGTAGCTTAAGATCTTATCTGGTGACTCTGCAGGATTATGTGGAGTGAAAATAAGTCATCGTCCATGGGGTTGTTTTATTTGACATATACAATCTTATACCATACTTGAAAAGGTGCCTAAGAAAAGGACAAAAGACTACAAATGAGATTTTCCCTGATCCTATACAAAAGAAAAGTGTGCTGTGGTCGACCGTTACCCTGAAACTCCTCGCCATCTTTCTCCCATACATTTCAATCCTCAGCTCTGGGCCTGCCACCTGGCTATTCTGGCTCTCATCATTCCTTGAAATACTCGGCAATCTCCTCGAGCAAATCAAACACCTTGTACCGAAGCCGATGCTCCCCCTCCACTGCGATCCAGCATGTAAACACAATCATCTCTTCTGTGAGGTTGCCCGAGTGGGGGCCCTCTGGGTTCAACTTTGCCGTCTCCTTCTTCTTCTTGTCTGATACTTCACCACTCATTGCAGCTTCGTACTTAGGTGGGAGTCGGAGATGTTCCGTGTTGCACTCTGGTAATGAGTAGATGCGGAGTGCTCCAAGCAATGACTTCTTCTTGTTTGGTGGTAGTCCCGTCTTTTCTGACCGTTTGAATGTGGCCCAGCGGTCCTTTTCAAGAGTGGCAATGACAGTTCCGTCAGAGCTGACAAGCTGAAGATATGTTAGTGTCGATCCTTGTGACGGCTTGAGAACATACCTTGAAGTCGTGACCTATGCCCTTCCAGTTCTTGGTCCGACCACTTCTGAACCTCCTCGTCCCAGTCCATCTGTATTCCTGCCCACCCAACTCCCACTTGAGAGTTCTGCTCAGAAACCCACTCCTCTTCATCTCAACCGGAAAAACAAGACCCTCAACCTCTTGCTGCTCCTCAAGCTCCTTCTTGGGCGGCGTAGGCCCCATGCAGAACCACTTTCTAAACTTTTGCGCAATCCTATACTCCCTCTGCTCTTTTTTCCTCCTCTTGTTCTCCATGATCTCGTGCACGCCGTCGCCGACCTGCAGACGGAATGAATTCCACATGCTCGTGCGACGCGCGCGGGCTACAGCTCTGCTGGTGGGCGTGTACTTGGGATTGTCGCCTCTGTACAAGATGGGACGCCATGTGTCGTGGTGTTTCTGCGGGACGGGGTTGACGACGAAGTACTCTGCCGCGTCGGCGGTTGAAGTTGCAAAGAGATGCTTCTTGCCGAGTGCAGCTCTGCGATATAGCTGCAGTGTCTTGAGGGGTTCCTCTAGATCGTTGAGGACGTGTGTTTCTGTATCTGCCATGGTTGTGGTTGATACCGGGTATTTAGAGTTGATGCCAAGGCGTGCTTAGCTTGGCGGATGAGCATCTTAAATATTGAGCTGTGATTACCTTCACGAGGAATGCGAAATACGAGCAGAATACGGAGGTTCAGCTCCCTGCTGCAGGCTTACCCAATTGGGGACCGCAGGCAGCATAGGTGCTGCGGCTGAGCTGTGTGGGAAATTGGATTGGGCTGCGAGGCGTTTTATGGCGGTATATTAGCCCGGCTGACTCTGTGAAACAAGAGATTCTAGAGCTTGGGATGGACTCATGCATTTTTGGCTATGCTGGATGTAGAAGCTGCTTCGATAAGGCTGATTTCAAGTGAATTCTACTTCTGAGCATCATAACTTGGTGCTGGTCTATGAGAGATGATACATCGAGGCACATTAATTTTTGTGCTCTAAAGTGCAGGTCAACTTCGTAAAATTTTAATGCCATGGTTTTTAGAATTGAAATCTGCTTATCAGCGTCCCCATGATCGTATTTCTCGGGTTTGGGCAAAATTTCATGTCAAGCCTTGAGAGCCCTGCTCTTGCCGGCCACGTACGGTAATCTATCGGGATATTAGCGCCTATGAGTCTCTACGATGTCGCTATTGTGCTGAAAGCTGTCTTTTGTTATGTTGAGCCTATGTGGGAGAAGAGAGGTGAGCAACGAGATAGAGCTTCACTCGATATATCCGGTTGTTGATAACTTCTTAACCTATTTGCGCTCATGAAACACGATGGCGTTCTAATTTAATGAAAACGCATTGGAATTTCGCGATAATTGACGGCAGGGATGAGTATCGTGATGCTCTTTTGCTAAATCTGACATATCTCCCTCTTCGACCCCACGGTCAGCTTCTCTGCCCCTATGCCGGTAATCCCAACCCCCGCTTTCAAGGAATAAGCTTGAGGCCTTTGGAGTGTGTTCAAGAGTTTGAATATATGTGCTTAATTATTATTGGTACCCATTGGGAAGTATCCGTGGCTACCCTCAGCTACGTCACTCTACTAAGCCAAGGGTTGATTTAAGCTTACCTTCCAAGCAACCAATGGCCGACGATGACATTTCCATAAGCGACCTTCCCAAAAGAAGCAATAAACGGTACAGTCAACTTGATTCTGCTCGAGATTCTGGAAAGGACGTTGCGCCACAGTTGAAGCCACATCGACCCAAGAGTCTTTAGACTTGTTTAATTGTCTGTTCTGATCGTTGGCTGACCTTGCACGATGCGCACACGTTCGGAATTGCACAGGAACAATCAAGCTTAAAACAAACTTGAACAATAGAGCACTAACTAAGTACGGCATAACTCATTGCTTCCAACTATTCAGTCTAAGCCTTGACAACATCGAAACCCTTCATAGAGTCCAAAGCCTCCCGAATCTCAACCTTGTAAGCCGGAATACCTCCCGAGTAACAAACCGGCTCGTACACCTTGTCGGGGATGGATCCACCCATGTAAGTGCTCTTGGTGGTCGGGAACAAGGTCTTGTTGTTGAGCTCGAGCACGTGCTGCTTCCACTTGTCGGCCGCCTCCTTCTTGGGGTCGATGTACTTGATGCCGTCGTTCTCCATCTTGGCGATGCAGTCGGCGATCCAGCGGCCCTGGACCTCGACGGTCGAGGGACCGTTGGAGAGGAGGGTCGGGCCGTGGACGCCGTAGATGTGGAACATGTTGGGGTAGCCGCTGGTCGTCACGCCGAGGTAGGTCTTGGCGCCCTTGACCCATTCTTCTTGGAGCTTGGTGCCGTGGGTGCTCTTGAGGCCGAGTTGGGTCATGACTGTGACGTGTTAGCTTGGCTCGAGTGATGGGTGGTGTATTATGTGACAAACCTCCAGTGACAACATCCTATATCTTGTTAGCAGTTGTTGAGCAGATAGAGAATGAAGGGACTTACAAATCCTGTAGCAACAGCAATGACATCAAACTCGTGATGAGTACCATCGGCAAGAGTGATACCGGTCTCGGTAAACTCCTTGATGCCGTTGTTCTTGATATCGACAACATCCACATTGGGTCGGTTGAACTGCTCATAGTAGTTGTACTCGAGGCAAGGACGCTTGATGCCAAAGTAGTGAGGCATATCGACGGGAGCCAGGAGGTCCCTCTTTCGGGGGTCGCCGATGCGGGCGCGCGTCTTCTTGAGCCAGAAGTTGTACGACTCCTTGTTGGCTTCGGCGTCGAAGAGGTTGTCCTTGTACAGGGCGACCCAGTAGCGGAAGCCTCCGTCGGCCCAGACCTTCTCGTAAAAGGCGTCTCGCTCCTCGGGGGTGTCGTCGAATGTGTTCTTCTCGTGCCAGTCGTAGTGGAAGCCGGCGAAGCTGGTCTCGCGGAACTTGAACAGCTCGGGGTACCACTTCTTCTCGCGCTCCTGCTCCTCGACGGAGAGCTTCCTCCGGCGCATGGGCACGGCCAGGTTGGGCGTTCGCTGGAAGACCTTGACCTCGCCGGCGACGGGACCCCAGGCCTGGGTTATCTGGACGCCGGAGGCTCCGGTGCCGATGATGGCGCAGCGCTTGTTCTTGACGTCGACTTCATAGTCGGGCCAGAAGGACGAGTGATGGATGATGCCCTTGAACTTGTCCATGCCGGGCCAGTCGGGGACGTAGCGCTTGGCGGCGAAGCCGGTTCCGAGGATGAGGTACTTTGCCTTTGCGGTGCGGCCATCTTCGGTCTTGACGCTCCAGAGACCTGTGTCGGTGTTGAACTCTGCGCCGACGACGACAGTGTTGAAGGAGCAGTCCTTCTTGATGTCGAGGACCTTGTCGACGTGGTCAAAGTAGGCGCGGAGCTCATCGTAGGTCGGGTAGTTGCTTGACCAGTTCCACGTCTTCCAAGTCTCTGGGAAGCTGAACTGGTACTCTGGGACCTCGGAGTCCACACCTGCACCGGGATAGCAGTTCCAGCGCCTGGCAGGTTTTGTTAGTGGAGATGTACTCGGATATGAGGGGCAGGTATGCGGGTCGGGGATCACAAGGCCACTCGCCCCATAGGACGTGTATGCAAGGAGCCTGTTTTTGCTTGACCGGCGTGGGTACTTACCAGGTGCCTCCGAGGTCGTTGCCGGCCTCAAAGATGACGGCCTTGTGTCCGCGGTCGCGGAGGGTCTTGAGCATGAAGATGCCGGCTGTTGGTGTCAGTTATCTTGCCCTGATGCAGCTGCTGAGAGGAGAAGTGTGGCCGTGATTGACGACAGAAAGTATCACGACTCCATAAATGAACTCACCAAAGCCAGCTCCTACGATGAGAGCGTCAACTTCGATATCCTTGCCATGCTGGCTAGTCGAGTAGGCAGTCAACTTGGTGTTGAACTCGTTGGATCGATGAGGAACGTTTTCGCCCATTTTGGAGACTGTGATGTGAAAAACAGTGGAAAAAGGAGTAGAGAGATGCTGAAAGTTGGTATTGTATTGTTGGAATGAGTTGAGAGTGATACATGAATTCCAAGAGGATCAAGACGCCCTATTTAACAAGTTTTCGGTCCACGACTCGCAACACTGCATCAAACATAGAAACACCAACCTTGTCCCCTCCCCGTCTGTACGTACAGAGAATTGCGGACTGTCCTGCAATAGATCGGACTCCCGTCCGCCGCGTCTTGGTCACATTCTTGAGGGATGCATTGCGTCTTGCTGCAACGCGGTGCAACACTGCAACTCCAGATTCAGCCCCCCGTCTCTAACTCCCCGCCTCCCTCTCCCTCCCCGCGTCCTTCCCCGGTTTCCTTGGCGTGGGGAAAGCTCATCTGCCGAGCTAGGATCGTCTCCCGGGAGCGGCGCCGCGTCCTGAATAGCTACCCCTCAGTTAGGTGGTGAAACCGCAACCGCAATTCGTGTGCTACCCTTTTCAGCTGCGGAGGCGGGTCCGCTTGACCGGGGCAAGGGGATCGTCGTTGGCGTTGTACACGAACTGAGACATGTGTGTGTCCGAGCACATGACAAGGTGTGAGAGTTTGTGAGTGGGAGAGGATAAATAGGAGAGTAGAGACTGAGGTGCATATGTTATTGTGGCAAGTATTCACTAGTATTCGTATCCTCTTTTTTTTTTTTTACTCAAGGAAGCACATCTCAATTCATCCAAATATGCCCCTCGATTCAAACGTCGTCACTAAGCTGCGAGGCATCGTGGACGGGGCCTGCGCAGATCAGACTGCAGGTATCCCCGGCACGTCTGTCGTCGTGGTTGACAGAAACGGCGAGGAGCTGTTTGCCCACGCGGCGGGTAAGAGAGGAGTTGGCTCCAAGGAACCCATGACGCTCGAGAATGTGTTCTGGATCGCCTCGTGCACAAAGATGCTGGCTGGCGTTGCCGTCATGCAGCTGGTCGAGCAGGGGCTGCTCAAGCTCGATGATGGGGAGCAGCTGGAGAAGATTGTGCCTGAGCTCAAGGAGCTCAAGGTTCTGAACAAGGATGGCGCTTTGGAGGATAAGAAGAGGGCTATTACTCTTCGCATGTTGTTGACGCACACTTCTGGGTGTGCGTATACCTTCTTCAACGAGAGGTTGAGGGATTGGACTCTTCCTGCCGGGTTTGACGAGTTTTCGGGCCGTCTTGAAGACATCAAGATGCCTCTGGTCTTCCAACCCGGAGAGGGCTGGGAATATGGTGTAAGTGTACCTTGCATGAACCGATCTCACTGCATAAAATACTGATCATCCTCTAGGTGGGCATCGACTGGGCGGGCTTGGCCCTGGAGCGAGTCAGTGGGCTCTCGCTCAACGACTATCTCCAGAAGCACGTGTTTCAGCCCCTGGGCATCAAGAACATGTCCATGCTCCCCGGCAAGGATATGCGATCTAGACTGGCCTACATGCACGCTCGGGATCCGGACGGCAAGCTTCGGCCAAGAGATCATCTCTTGAGGATGCCACTCGTGGTGGACCCGGACAACAAGTCTGAAACGGCTGCCTTGTTCAACAGCGGAGGAGCAGGCATGTTTGCGCAGCCTCAGGAGTATTGCAGTGAGTTTTATCCCATTGTTACTGTAGCTTTGAGGCTCGGGGTTATTGACTGTTTACGGCAGAGGTTCTGGCTGTGCTGCTCAACAATGGAACATGCCCTCGGACTGGGGCCAAGATCCTCCGTAAGGAGACGGTGGACGAGATGTTCCGCAACCAGATCGAAAAGTTCCCCAACGCGTCTCGGCAGTTCATCCCGGCGGCCAAGCCGGATCTCACCAACCCGATCCCGGAGCTGTACCCCGTGTCGGGGAACCCTCCGCAGGGCTGGGGATTGACTTTCATGATGTCCAACGGCGGAGGTACGGGGAGATCCACGGGGACGGTGCACTGGGCTGGTCTGGCGAATCTCTGGTGGTGGTGCGACCGCGAGAATGGCGTCGCGGGCATGGTTTGCACTCAGATTCTGCCGTTTGCGGATGCCAAGGTTCTTGGGCTCTGGGCCTCGGTTGAGGCTGAGATTTACAAGGCGATCAAGTAGATACGGTACATACCCTCGAGAAGTGATAAAGTGGTAACCCTCGCTTAAACGTTCGGATGAATTCAACGCTTGCCTTTCCAGTTCGAGACAAGATCCAAGACATGTCAGGCTCGAGGACACGTGGATGAGCCCGGCAGCATCGGAGAACAGGGGCCGCGAGAACCCTTGCTTTGAAGATCCAATGAGCGTGTCCCTCTGTCCAAAGAAGGTTTCGACGGCTCTCGTCCTTTACAATGCATCCTTCCAAAAGAACACAGCCAGGGATTCTCCTCCCATCCTGTGACGTACGTAGTAATATGACCCATCCATCACGCAGAACAAAACGCGGGGAACATGTCCATCACGGTGGACCCCCCGCCCCGGGGAAGCGGAGCTCTAGACTCCACAAAAATATAAGGGGGGCTTCTCGGTTTCGGGTTTTTCCCCCCGCCCTCGCCTCTCCTCGCAGATTGTCCCCAGCTTTTTTCGGCCCTCTTCCGCAATCTTGTTCCTGCTGAAATGAATTGCTCAAGAGAGAAATAATCATAATCGCGAGCTTTTATTGGCTGATGCCCTCTCCTCTCCCCTTGTCCTGTCCTACCTATATCGATATATACCTGTCGTCGCGAGCCGTCGCGGTCACGCAAAACGCGTCATGAAGCGTCAGACGAAGCTCGCATGCGACCAGTGCAGGAGGTCTAAAAGGGCTTGCGACGCCCCTCCCCTCGAGCTCCCGGATCACGACAGCTTCTCCAACGGGACCATCGTCCTGGGCAAGAGGCCTGGTGGGTTTCGCCCTCCCCCCGGTGCTCCCGTGGTCCGTTACTAAATGCCTCAGCCTCGGAAACTGAGCTTCAGCCTTGCTCGTACTGTACAAAGACCAAGAAGCAATGCACCATGAACTGGGCATGGTCCCAGGTCCAGATCACCGCCGCCCTGGCTGCCGCTGCCCGTGAGGACTCGAGCTTGGAGTGTATCATCCCGGGGAAGCGGAGACAGAGCAGCAGCCAGGATGTTGCCGAGGTGCAGCCCGCGATAACAGATACTGCCAGCTTCAGCATTCCAGCTTGTCAACCGGGGCCGTCTCATCAGGTCCCACCGCAGGGCCTGTTCAGCCAGGAACTGCCGAACCTCGATCTATCGTTTCCCGAAGGCTCTCTCGGTGCCCTGCCGTTTGGCTCCGTGCCGCCAGACACTGACATCCATGGCCATGACTTTAACCTGTCGGCGTTTGAGGAAGCCACGTCGTCGTCGTCCGACTACTTGGCTGACAACTTGAGTCATCATCTATCTGTCGGGCCAGAGAGCATCTGTTCGCAAGCGCCACCTGAAGTCCAATTCGACGATTCCCTCTCTGCCTCGCACTCGCAGCAGGTTGAACCGATTCCTCCCCCCAGTCGCTCCTCTCGCTCCGGATCTAGTCGACCTGGAAGTGACAAGAGTCGCCAAAGGCAAAAACGTCGTCGCACGTCACGGAGCTGGTCTACACACCAGCCAGGCTCTCTCTCCCCCTTCTCTATAGACCAGTCCATGATGGCGCGGTCCAACACTCAGTTCATCTCTACCAACCTCTTGAAGATCTATCACGACGTGTTGGAGCACAACCTTAGCTGTTGGCTGACAGAAGTGACGTGTCCATATAGACCTGGCTCCAACACGAGTCCACATGCTGAATGGGGCGCTTCATGGACCAACAGGATCTACATTCGAACACAGAGACTTGACCGAGTGGCCCAGTCTGCCAAGCTGATACAGTTGACCCGATCCGAGGACCAAGCGGCCACGAGAGCCCTCCACCTTGCCATCATGTCCTTTGCGACCCAGTGGGCTCAAGGGAGTCGTCGTCAACGAGAGCGTTATCATTCCTCTGGCGATCCCTTCGAGGATGACCGCCCAGAAGACTTTCTCGACGAGATCTCGGAAGAGTTTGATCGAAACATCCAGAAGCACTTTTGGGAGCAGGCGCAGAAGGCTCTCCAGGATGTCGCCGACGTCGAGTCATACCGTGTAGCCTGCGCAGAGCTAGTCTTTGGCCTGACGCAGAAGCCATGGGGTCGCGACGACGACTCGACCTCTGCGACTGACGGGTTCGACTTTTTGCTTGGTCAAGAGACAAGGTTTGACGCGGACTCGATGATGGCTGAGCTGGGCGACATGATTTCTCGCGATGGTGCACCGGTCTTTATGGAGCGAGCGGCTCGAAAGATGCATGCGTTAAAGTTCCAATTTGACTCGTCGAGGAGGGGCATGGATGGATTCCGTCGTGGGAAGAAGGCGAGTGACTCTCTTTCCGTCATGAGTCCGGAAGATCGAGGGACTGTTGGATTGCTGTTTTGGTTAAGTGTAATGTTTGACACGGTCTCGTCGTCGATGAACGAGCGGCCAGTCGTGGTCTCTGACGCAGAGAGCCAACATGACGATGCTCGTCAACACGCAGAGGGTCTGGATGGGCAGTGGAATGTCCCTCTATTTATCCAAGACAGCCTGGAGCAGCCATATCGCATGGTTCACTGGCCTTGCACATACGAAGCTGCGGCAGAGGCTGTCACAAAATCAGCACCTGTCAAGGTTCTACTCTACCGACACGTCTCGTACCTGCAAAACATTCTCCGAAAGGGAGGCAGGGGAGAAAAGGTGGAACAAATCATCCGCAACTCGATATCCGTCTTCAGATACTGGAACCTCACGCACGGGGCCTTCTTCAAGGAGCTGCTGCACGACTACGAGGCTGTACCAGGACGGATTCAGAGCTGGTTTGTCTGCATATCATGTCACTGGCATCTGGCTGCTCTTATGCTAGCCGATCTGATCGAGTATGTCGATGAGAATGAGCTGGGCGTTGCTTCTGTATCTTATGGACGTCTTGGAAGCAAGATGGTCTCGAGGATACGGGAAGCCAGCGCAAGAGAGCTATCAGACCTGGCCAAAGTCTCGACCCCCGACAGAGGAACAACAGGCATGATATCGCCCTCGCTCTCACACTTCCACGACGCCGTAAACGAAGCCACCATCCTCACCGAACCATGGACCATCATCCTCATCCGCGCCTTCTCCAAGGCCGCGGTCCTCCTCATCAGCGAGGCCAACGATTTCCTCGAGTTTGGGCTCACGACGAGGGGAAGCTTCCAGGAGAGCCTGGCCAGGGCGGATGAGTGCACAAAGGGGCTGTGGTTGCTGGGTAAGAAGTCGGACATGGCGAGGAGGGTGGCGGATAGGTTGTCTTTGGCGATTCAGAAGCTAAAGATGTAATTTTATTGGAGTTTGGGTTTGTAATAGGATCAAGGCAATAATGATCATTGTTTTTTGGAACGGGCGGTTGGGATTCTTGATGTGGTGTTGGTTGAATGAAGCAAGGTTGGTTATTTAGTTCGAAGTTGAAGTGAATTCGATGCTGTTGATGAGTGACACATATACATGGCAGGGACCCTGTGATGATAATTGTCAGTTCAACCCGTACTGTGGTTTCTTCTAAATAGGACTTGATCATTTGCCATAAACTCTTGACTCGTTGTGATGGCTGGACTCTCCTCCATCTCTGCATGCTTCTGGTTGAGGCACCGGTGATATGGCTGAGGATGCCTTGTATAGTCAAATCGGGGGACAATGGCGGCATCTTGGACCACATTGAAACAGATACATGTACAACATGATCTCAATAAGAAAAGAGAAAGACAGTCTGTGTTATCGTAGTCGTGTTAAGTCTTAAGCTACTAGTGATAGCCTGTCAACACCACGTCGCCTTGGCCATTGCCACCACGACGCAGCAATAAATCTCAGCAAATAAACAAACAACAAAAAGAGAGGTTTTTAGGTGGATGGCTTTTTTTTTTAAGGTAGCGCCTAGTCAGAGGTGGATTTAGGTTTGCGGATTAAAGAGAGTTGTAGGTTTTTTAGGAGCGGATTTGAAGGAGTTTTTTAACCGCTTGACCAGACGCTGAGCACTTTGTGCTTTTAGGATGGGAGAGTAAGGAGTAACCTTGCTTATATGACTATTGAGTGAGTCTATAGAGTTTCAAAAAGGCAAAAAGAGTGGCCCTTTTTGGGGAGGTGCCCGGCCAGGTGATTTATTAAGTTTGCGGATTTTTAGAGAGTTTTTAGGTTTGTTTTTTTAAGGAAGTGAGGAAGAGTTAACCACCTGGCCAGGCGCTGAGTGTTTTGTGTTTTTTGGATGGGAGAGTAAAGGGTAAACATCCTTATAAGTCTAGTTTTGCGTGTCATGGTCACTTTGAGCCCCTAAGCATAACAACAATGGTGACGTCTGTTATGTTGAGCTTTCCAAGCCTACACCACCTGACTCGCTGTTTTCGTATGGAACTGTGGCTGTTTCTGGTCAGACCCCATGGAGAAGCCGTCTTCTATGCCGATTGGTAGTAGAAACATTGGAGGGTAAGACATCTTTGAGGCCTGCTGCCACCCTTGAAGACTCCACTGATAGTACCGGCGTTACCGACAGGGCGTGAGCTAGGAGCCTGGCCTGTTCTAGGCCGTCAAGAGGCGTGTCACTTGACGCACTCTAGACGCCTGGGCTTGAGGGGAATTGGGGGTTCGGCGATTGTCTACGAGCCTGACCACCTTCCAGGAGTCAAGTTGGGTCCTGGCGGCGTTCTTGTGTTCATGAGACTAATAGGTCATAGGGCATCAAGTCTGCTCTAGGAGATGCTGGGCGATAATGCCGATAGATCAAGGCAAATCCCCATGGTACAGGCTCAAGACTGTCGGAGAGAGTGATGCCGTGTTACGCACAATGGAGTTTGTAAAACAGCTCACCAAGTACCCAAACCCGGGACAGTAAGGGTATTTACTTGCTTCTTGTTGTCACTATCACACTGTTACACAACATGTCCGCCTTGTGTAATCCATCTCTTGAACCACCATTCGGCCCTTCCGATGCATTGGCGCCCAAACGGCGGGAGCAGTTTTCTCCAGATCTACGAGTGAGGATGAGGCCATGCTTTATACACCCTCTGACAAACTCGATTCGAGATAGCCCCCACGAAATTCAGTCGAGGTTGACTTTTTCTAGTCAAGGGCTGAGATAGGAGGTCTGGGGAACATGTCGGGGAAGGATGTTCGAGCCGCCGTGAGCCGAGACGTTGGCTTAAGCCGAGCCACACCAGCGGCTTTCAGGGAGGGAAGCTCGAAGCGACAAGGCTGTAGACTCGCGAATGGATTCACCTGTATCGCTAAGAAGACCAGGAAGTTGTCAATTATCATTTTCAAGGGAAAATAAGTATAAAGGTAGGCGATTGTCTCTATAAATTATTCGGTCATGTCTTGCTGCCAGACATGCCTTGCCCACTCTGATGCTGCTCAGGGGCAAGTTGTGACCGAGACCCAACAAGACTGGTGGACAAATACGATGGAGGCTACGACTAGAGACAACTGAGCAAGATCTCGGGCCGGGCCCCTATCAATTGAACTGCGAGCGGACACCTTTCAGCTTTGGCCCGGACTCTCCATCCCGGAGTGGTGGGAGAAGACGACTGGGCCGGCTTAGTTTTCTAGCAACTGTCACCACCTAGACCCAATACTTCGGGCTTGAGCCTCCGCAGCTAGATATTCCCTCAAGAGACATCACGGCGTCTCCGAGATGGGATGGGCTTCGAGACACGGCATTCACAGTGTCCTCGTTGTCGGTGGAGCTCATGCTTGCTCCTCCATCATTGCCACTCCCAGCCGACCCCAAAGATGTCCAGGCTGGGCCCAGGTCAAATTACGCAAGAGATTGAAGATTCTTCATTCCATTGGCTATGGCGGGACCCTTGTCGAGCTCAGTCGAGAATGCTTCGAGTCGGACATGTCGGAGATCGAGAGAGTCACCAGGTTTCAACAAGATTGCCTCCATCATCTCTCCATAACACCGCCGGGCCCATTGGTCCAATGTCTTTCCTTTACAAGTTTTTCGCCATCGCCAGGGTTGGAACTGTCTCCTGTGGGCCGATGAGGTTATCTAGATGCCCATTACAATGTCATGTTACCAACCGTAGCCCCATTTGGGGATGATACTTTGTGTCAGCGCACTGCCATGTATCCCCGGATCTGTTTCAGCGATCACGCGAGATAAACGGCTTGAAGAGGCAATACCAGGAGAGACAGGCTGATAATCAGTGGCGGGAGCGTGATTGGCGAGTGGAATCAGTGGGTTTCCGACAAGATCTCCCCCCAACAAGGAAGCTATCTTTACCCTAGCTTGCTACCAGGCGATTACTTGCCTTGAGGTGGCAAAATATGTGAGAAAACTCTGAGCTGTTGGAATCGACATGGCTAGTCAGTGGCGCAGCATGGTTGTCCCGCGAGAACCGTGAGCCAGCCGGGGCTTTGCTCGTTTTCGTGACAACCTAATAGGCACCTATGAAGCATACAGTGGAGCGAGACTCACACTTGGGAGGCTAAAGTCTTTCTTTCTTGTTCTCGAGAGAATTAATACGAGAGGGGTTTGCTGGCGAATGTGGAGGCGATGCCATGCCCAAGGTTTTGATGAAGAGGGGAGGGATCTATCAGCCCAACCACGCTGACAAGATTGCGCAGTCACGCCATAAAGAAATGGGAAAACTCAAAATCTCACTTATTTTCACCTAAAGTGACTTGTGTCGTCTAAGAGAATGTCCCATAACTTGGTTGGCATCAAACTCGGCTAGGTATCAAGTGAGTAAGGAATAGCCACAGTTGGGGTGTTGTGGTATCCTTGCCCATACTTCTTCCCAGAGGGAGGCTCATTCCAATTCTTCGAGGAGTGAGTGAAGAAGAACAAGAAGTGGTTCAGCATGAATCGTTCTATTTCCTGGACAAGGAGCGCCCAGTTTGCGCCAATGGCCAGGCTTGAGTCCTATGTACAACGCTCGATCCCCATCAACTTCCAACCTTGCAACTTGACAATCAAAAATCCAAATGCATCAACTAAGCTACGTTGCAGGAAAAGGGTCTTCCGACGTCTCCTTTGTGGAACTTGGCAACCTGGACAATTGTTAGCTTCAGTGGTTTGATGATGGGCGGATAAACTCACGATCTGGTCGAAGCTGGAGTAAGTTCCGGCGATAAAGATAAAGAATCCCACCACAAAGACGATCAAGTTGGGGATGGCTCGCTTAAGGTTGTGCCTATCGTACCAGTTGCCCTCCTTAAGGAGACGGAACCAGAGGATAGGAGGGATCCAGAAGGAAAAGCCAGAAATGAAGAGGGAAGCGCAGATGGAAAGCAGCTCCGAGAAGAAGGGGATAGCCTCTGCGATGATCCAAGACAGAATAGTGATGAAGGAAACCACTGCAATCCAGGAGATCCAACCCTTGGGAGTGTTGATGTATCGCGTGATCGAGTCTTTATACATTCTTCCGTGGATGAAGCGGCAGGCAACCGTGGCGTTGATCGAGCCCGAGATGTAAATGACAGGCAGGGCAATACCAAAAGCAACCTTGGACACCAGAGGGCTTGCTGAGAGTAAAGCTGGAGATTGAACACCTTGGCCAACGAAGGCGTAGATGACTGCGCCCGTGATGGTGTAGAGGACGATTTCGGTGCAACCGAGAGTAACGATGGACTTGGTAAAATCGGCCGGAGTATGCATTTCACCTATTAGAAGAGAATATTAGTAAGAAAATCACGCCTGGTTCGAGTAGGTGAACTTACTCATGAAACTGAACTGAGCAGCGGCAAAGGCATACGAAAAGACAATGTTTGAGATGGCAACCATGGCCTGGGTGAAGGATAGGTCGCCCCGAGGCCATGCAGACCAATCAGATGAAGACATGCCCCCAGGAGTATCTGATCTCTGAATACCCGTAGCAATGACGGTGATGCCAATAGCAATGATGATGGAGGCAAAGTCGACGTATCCCAGGATGGCAATCTCGGTGAAACTGGGAGGAATAGCCAATACCAAAAGGATAATGGCGGAGACGGCACCAAAAACCAGAGAGCAGACATTGGTCGCCCCGGTGATCTTCACGAAAGCAATCGTGCCCGTGAGACAGTGGGAGCCGGTAGCGAGGACCATGAGGCCCACAAAGATGACGGCAAAGACCTTGTCGCCAATGCCTCCGAACAAGAGCCGGCCAGCATCGACGTAGTGATCGATGTGAGGGTACTTGAGCTTGGTGAGACCAACCATGTAACTGGCGTACATGGCAATGAGGCCTACTCCAATGCAGGAAATGACTCCTGGGACCATGCCAAGGGTGGCAAAGGCTCCGGGGAGACTCAGACTACCGAGGGCGATGGCCTGGACGATGAGGACGACAGTCAATCTCTTCCAGCCGAGGCGGTGGAAATGGGCATCGCCCTGGATGGTCTTTTCCTTCTCAAGGTCAGTCTGGAGGTACTGGCTCGGGACCTCGCTGAACGAGGCCTGTCGCTGGATCTCATCGCCAGTCTTTTCGGCCGTGGAGATCTGGTCTTGGCCCATGTTTGCGGTTGCCAGATGTCTTGGGGACAGTGGATGAAGGGGTCTAGAAGGAATAAAAAAGGAAAGAAGGAGGATGAGGATGGAGATGAAGAAGAAGAACTAGAACTCCACGGGGAACGGCCCAAGTTATATCTCCAAACCAGCCATGGATCAGTTCCCCATGGGGACCGGGGTGTCTCCATGGAGCTTACTTATGGAGAACAGTCACCCCAAACATAGGCGAGGTTCTTCCTCTGGGGTGATAGGGGATAGTCGGACATTCGGAGAGAGCGAAAAGGTTCAATGTTTCGAGAACACCACGCTTTGACAAACCAGAGGTGGACATCCCTGTCCCGGCTAGAGTGGATTATGGCCCAACCGAGCGTGGAGGAAGCCCATGGGTTTTAAGCCTGCGTTTACCGATTTGCTGGAGGTTTGGCGAGTCAGAAATACTGGACTGCGCTAGGAGGGCAAAGTGGGCTTGGTGCCGGTAGGGCGTGGACTTTATGGTGGTGATGTTTTGGGAGAAGGTTTGGACGGTGACATGCCATTAGCTAAAGTCTCTATCATGGTGATTGTAACGGTTCATGTATGTTGTCCATGTGTTTCTTGTTGCAATGAACGGCCTGGCATGCAGCTAATGTCGACGACGAACGCATCCTTCGACTCCAATTTCCTCGTGCGGAGAGACAGGCTCCATCACATCATCACCAAACATCCTCTCGAGCGGGGAAAAAGGTTGGGGTTACTTGGGGTTTCAGTGACTGACTGACCGATGATAGGAGCGAGAAAACACGCCCTGGCGCGTTGACTATACGATTCCCACTCAAGACTGGGGTCTGTATGGCAAGACGTGGGCCGCATGATGGAGCAGCTGCCGAGGAAAGGATTTTATGAGTGGGGAACTCGCCTGGGAAGGAAGGTGGGAATTCAACTGGGAGGGAAGTTCGAAGCGGTTTATGCGAGTGATGGAGAATGACTCGCTTTTACGCATTGAGGTCCGAGGTTATCGTGTGGTTGTTTATCAGCCTGGGCATAATGTGGCTGTCCGAGTTTCTCTTTCTGCTTAGATATCTTGATCCTTGATTCACTCTTTCTATTACTGAGTGTAATCATCACATCGCAATGTCAACCACCTTGTTCGTCAACGGGCGTATCCTGACCAGTGCTGGGGCAGGCCTCAACGGCACGGCCCAGTTCTCGGACTGCATGCTTGTGCGAGGGGACAAGATCGTCGCCGTTGGAACCCGAGAGGACGTCGGAAATGTCCAAGACGCCGAGGTTCGCGACCTTGAGCAGAAGATTGTGCTTCCCAGCTTCATCGACGGACACATGCATCTTTTGCTCCTTGGTCAATCCCTACGAAAAGTCGACCTGAGCCACTGCAAGACCCTCGACGATATTCAATCCGTTATTCGAGATTATGCTGTCGCAAACCCCGATACACCGACTATTCTCTGCAAAGGATGGAGGAACTGGATGACTCCTGATGGAGTAACGGCCGCCATGCTTGACGATATCGATCCGAGACCTATATTCATCGACGCTGGCTCCCTCCACTCGTGCTGGTGCAATACTTCTGCTCTTGAGCAGCTCAACGTGGCGGACATGGCTGATCCTGCCGGCGGCAAGATTCACCGGGATGCTGATGGAAAACCTTCTGGTCTCTTGGACGAAGGCGCCATGATGTCCATCATCTGGCCCTTCCAAGCCAGTTCATCTCCCAAGGAAGAGCGCATCGAGGCTATCCGAGCGGCTGTGCAGGAGTATAACGCTGCAGGTTACACTGGAGCAGTGGAAATGGCCATGGATGAAGATGCCTGGGACGCACTCATCACGCTCTACAGAGAACACCCGGATCTTTCGCTTCGCGTCTCTGCGTATTGGTTGATCAAGCCCACGGCAGATCTTGAACAAAACTCCAAGCAAGTACAGCGAGCGATCGAACTGAGCCGGATATACAACTCTACAACAAGCCCTGACGTTCGTCTTGTCGGAATCAAGGTCATTACGGATGGGATCGTCGATGCATGCACTGCCTACTTGTCCGAACCATACTGTGCTGCGGACAAACCGCCACCCATCTGGGAGCCTGAGCACTTGGAGCCGGTTGTGAAGGAGGCTGATGCTGGTGGCCTACAAATTGCTCTTCATGCCATTGGCGACGGAGCAGTCAAGATGGCTATTGACGCCCTAGAGAAGCACGCCACTCCCGGTCGAAGGCATCGAGTCGAACATTTGGAGCTTACTTCGCCCGAAGACGCAAAGAGACTTGGAAAGTTGGGCTTGACGGCTTCGATCCAGCCCATCCACGCAGATCCCACCGCCCTCGTCGAGTGGCCTCGACTATTAGGAGAAGAGCGGTATGAACGAGCGTTTGCGTATAGAGAATTCGCCGATGGAGGAGCCCTAATGGCCATCGGAACCGACAGCCCAACATCCCCCTACTCACCCCTGCACAACTTCCAAGTCGCCATCAACCGAAAGTCCTCCAAGGACCCCAGCTGCCAAACCGTCATACACGAGCACTTCCGGCTAGGCCTGTGCGAGACGTTTGTGGCTGCGTCCGAGGGAGCAGCAAGGAGTGTGTTCTTGGAGGATCGGACGGGGAGTTTGGAGGTGGGCAAGTTGGCGGATTTCATTGTGGTTGATATGGAGTGGAACAGGGAGGATTTGCTGCAGGGCAAGGTTAGGGAGACTTATTACAGCGGGAGAAAGGTGTTTGGATAGATTTCTGAGAATGAATTAAAAGGTCTGGTTCAAATTGCACATCGTTTTTGCTTGGGGTTCTTCATCGGTGAAGTCTAAGAACTCAGCCGAGATACATGAGCCGTTTGGGCTCTTTGGCATCGGATTAAGAGTGGCATTCATTACTGTCTACTTCAAGGACTTCCATGAGATTATTCTCTCGCAGAAATAGATTATCACTATAATTATAAAGAATTCATGTAACCTTTGACACTGAATAGACATATAGCTCATGGCCACACAACACCAGTAGACATGTTCCTTCAACTTCAACCACTTACCAGGGAGAGTCCTTTGCCTTCTTCGGCCAGCATCTCATCCTAACAATATTTTAACCCTCCCCTCTCTCATATGTACCCACTCGGTACATCAGTCGAATGAGCAGCTCAGGAGCCTCAGATGAGCTTCAGGGCAGGTATAGGCGGCCACCCCTAGCCATCACTCGGGCGGCCCCCAACGTAGATTTACTCCTAATAGACGCTACTAGGGCCAAGGGTAACAGCCCGGCTAGATCGGGCCTTGAAAGGTGTCTTACGGGCGTGCCAGGTCCGGGTCTTGCGTGGAGTATTGATGTTTGTCGATTGGCTTCCATCACCACCGCGTCCACTGACGTTGGTGTTGAAGCCCTCAGTAATGGTGGTAGCCTTTTTTGCCTTGCCGATGCTCTGGTTTTGGTGGGCTCATTGGCGCCGGCTCATGGCCATGTAGGCCTCCTCGAGGTGACCATCTTCGAACAGAGACAGGTACGCCAGGACCTAATCTAGATAAGTATTTAGGTGGCACTGGCGGGACGCTGGGCCGGGGCACCAAACAGGGAAAGGACGACACCCTTTTTGCTTCACAAGCAATGCTTAGAGCAGGTGATTCTACAGCTTTACAGCTGGGAAGACCTTAAACAATGCTGCCTGGACGCGAGGCACCGCTTCCTAGACCTAGTATTCGTAGGTATGCGTCATTCAGCTCAACTCACCCAATAATCCGATATACCTCATCCATGATTATTCAAGTATTCTTGGAGATATCCCATATCCGCAAAATAGTCTTTGTAATGTCTCCCATGTGCACGTATCTCACACCTGAACCCAAAGGTCACCCCAGTCCTTGTGCTTGAATGTTATTATTTGTATCCCTTGTAATGATGAAAAAAATAGCATTTCGTTAATCACATGGCTGCTGGCGCTGCCCAGGTGGATGCATGTCCATAAGTAGTGATCCAAGTGTTGGTTGTCCACTCAGGGTGGCCAGAGGCACAGGTGGGCGACTAGTTCTCAGGCGGGACTACGACGGTGGGTGGAGGAGTAGCTTTCGCTTTGACCCGACGTAGTTGTAGTGGGAGGGAAAGTTGTCGGAACACCAGCTGAAGTAGTGGAAGGAAGGGGGAAAACCGCCTTCACACACACGCACAAGGGCATTATACGCATCAAAATGTTAGCAAGGCTTTTGAAGTTGGCCTTTAAGGGCGCCATGCTAGCATTCAGCATCATGAGATGGTTGATTTCTCGCAGCTACCTTGATACTGTCCTCATTAACCTTTTTCTGAAATTAATGGAACATATTCGGGTCATCTTCCTTCAGTTCGAATCTCTTCAAAGTGCTTCAGCTTGGCGACATCTTCCGTTGCACACGACTATGGACCAATCCTCACGGCAATCAGCTCATAACAGACCGACCTCACTCAAGCTATCCTCCACAGAAATTTTGTGGACAAACTCATCACCGACAACCAACACCTGACCAACTCAGTGAACATTCTCATGCACACGGTAGCAGAACAGACGAAGCGACTCGACAGACGCTCGAGAAAGAGTTCATTTAGTGGCTGCTGACAGGACGGTGGACACGAAGCTGAACACGAAGGCGATAATGGTGAACAGGACGGAGAGGACGAACAGGCTAAACAGGAACAAAACGCCCAGCAAGACAAATAAAATAAACCACAAACTCCTTGAAAGTAGTTCGTATCTGATTGAGCTATGCTGTGAATATAGCTCACTAATTCGATCTCTCTGCCATCGAACTCTCACTACAGTGGTTGATCACAACCACACTTCTTCCGTAGTATAGTGGTCAGTATGCAAGCTTGTCACGCTTGAGACCCGGGTTCAATTCCCGGCGGGAGAGACGCCACACGAGTAGCAACTCGTGAATCATCCTTTTGGTTTGTTCGTTTTTGCATCCTCATCGTGTCTGGTTGATATACCTTCCTCTTAGTTAGGAGTTATTGTTGTTAGATGGGATTTCCTTGCACTCCCCAGCCTCGATAGGGTGGACCTGAAACTATTCACGCTTTGTTTTGAATGAGCAGTTCATAAGTACCATACCGAATCAGTATTTGCATTTTGGTTGATCCGAAGTCATAACGTCGTTCCTTCCTCAACATTCTGTATCCTAAATAAGGTCAAGCCACCCGCACCGTTGACGTCCCATCCCGTGGCAACCCCGGATTGCCTATTTTGGAAGCCACGACAATAACACAACATCAATCAATTTCCAAAAACACATCGCTCTCAAATCATTTCATTTCATATGGCTAAAGTGATACAATCTCAAAACAATTTCAGTTCCTTTGGGCTCAGCACTTAAAGACGATATCGAACAGAAAGCTCTCCGGGGGCCTGGTATGTGGGCACGGTCATGTTGAGAGCATCGCCAGAGTAGCCGAGATCCTCGGCCACGAGCATGGCGGCCTTCTCGCCGATGAGGAGAGCGGTCGAGTAGGTGTTGCAGCCGACGTTGTCGGGGCAGATGGACAGGTCGGCAACCTTGAGGCCCTTGACGCCGTGGACGTTGAGTCTCTCGTCGAGCACGCCGTGCTTGACGATGCTGTTGCCCTCCTTGGGTGCCATGGAGCAGGTTCCGAGGCAGTGCCAGGTGGACTCGACGTGGCGCTTGACCCACTCCTCGACGGCCTCGATGTCCTCCTTGCCGTACTTGAGCTCCTCGCGGATGTGCGCCTTGTTGGAGTTGAGGATCTGGGCGCCGGGCTTCCTGTCGCACTCGGGGAGAGGAGAAGACCAGCTTCCGTGGCTAATGCCGGCGGTAAGGTTGCCGGGGAGGGCGTATTGGTTGGTGGTGGCCAGGTCAAGGTCGTGAGTGCGTGCTGGGCTGTCGTAGTCGAAGAAGGGGTGCTATTCTGGTGAGCGGACAGTTTCTCATATTTGACTGATCAACTTACCATGTTCTCGACTTCACCGGCGTAAGCGTCCATGCGCCTGGCAGTCTCACGAGACTTGATGTAGCCCCAGACCATGGGTGCCATGTCACGCTCATCATTCATGAAACCCGCATCAAAGTCGGGAGTCTCATAGGGGTCGGCAGACTTGATGTGGGTGAATCCACGAGAGAATGGGTACTCGAGGAAATGGAACATGGTGAAGAACTTGCCAGGAGGCCTGGGAACCGGTTAGCAGAGGTAAAAGTTTGGAAGTTTTGAGTAGACTCACATGAGCATGTGGTCACCGAACCAGCCGGCAATGACACTGTAGTGCATGACGGGCTTGTCAGGCTTGTTCTGGAAGTAGGACTTCCATCCGTCGGTGAAGTGGGGAGTGGGCCAGCGCTCAAAGTCCCTGAGCTCTTGCTGCGTGGGACGGATCTTGACACCGGCATCAATGCCGTTGGTGGCAAGAGGGCCAGTTCCCTTGAGGTGCCACTCATCAAAGACCTCTGAAAACACGTGTTAGTCTCGGAAGCTTGACTGCGAGGGGGACGATGATTAATAGGGGTTGGAGTGAGACGTACTCTTCTGAATCTCAGGGTCACCCCTGACAAAGTCATCGAAACTCTCAGTATCAGGCTTGGCCCTGTACACCGAGAAGGTGAGATAGTGGTCCTGGAAGTTGAGTCCCACACCGGGAAGGTCGACGATGGGCTTGACACCAGCGGCTCGGAGCTTCTTGGGGTCACCGATACCAGAGCGCTGGAGGATCAGGGGCGAGGAGAGGGTTCCGCCCGAGACGACGATCTGCTTGCGGGCACGGAAGGTTCGGGTCTGGAGCTGGCCTGGGTGAAGGGGCTTGGTGGGGACGGTCTGGACGCCGACGGCGCGGCCGTTCTCCATGATGATCTTGTCGACCTTGGTGTTGCAGGCAAGGTAGAGGTTGCTGTGGACCGCGCGGGTGGCGTGGATATAGGCGTGAGCGCTGTCCGATCGACGGCCGCTGATGTTGTGTTAGTTGGTCGGCCATGTTACACGTGTCTACGATATCACTTACGTGTCTCTGTTGATCCACTTGAGCCAGTGCTCCGCACCGTGGCCGGTTGTAAGATCCTGAAGATCATCCACAGTGGGAATTCCCTGGGACTCAGCAGCCCGGAGGAAGTCATCCTTGATAGGGTATCTGGCCTTGATTTAGCTTCCGGGGGATCTTTAGAGGTAAAAGGGGCATACTGACGTGTAGTTTCCAAAAGAAACCTTGATGGGACCCTCAGTTCCGTGAATCTCACGGTTCTGAGAAGCTCGCTGGTAGGTCTCGTGCTTCCTCATGAGAGGAAGGAGTTCCTCAGTGGTCCAACCCTCGGCCTGGAAGTCATCGTCTGTGATAGAGTCAGCCACGGGGCTCGGAGATTACATGCTCGGACTTTGAAACTTACAATCAGAAGCACTAGCACGGGTGTACATCATGAAGTTGATTGATGAGCCACCTCCGAGGATGTGAGCACATGGCACGACAGCCTGTTTTTCGTTAGAAACGTGTTCACCTTGGTTGTGGCGGGCAATTCAAACACCGCCATTGAGCAAGCAGAGCAAGCCAATGGCAGAAACGCTGTGACAATGAGGTTATTGTGCTTACCTTGCGGCCAGCCAGCCACTTTGACGGGCGAGACTCATAGAAAGAAGCAGTCTTGGAGTCCAACTTCATGTTCCGGGGGTAGATTCCAGGGCGGAAGACCCAAGGGTTGTTCAAGTTGCTCTCTCCAGCCTCAATGAGCAGAACCTTGAGGTTGTGGTCAAGGTTGGCAAGTCTATCACCGTCAGTATCAATGTCTGAATATCAACGAGTGTCATCCTCCTTACCGTCCCGCGACTACACATCCGCAGCTGCCACCACCGCACACGATGATGTCGAACTCATCGGGCAGGGTGCCGACGCTGTTCGTGTACGATGCGGCCATGTTTGTGTGCTTATTCAGATCAGGAAGACAATTGTTGAAAGATTTTCTTGTTGAGAGTGAAGGTAAGACTGGAGATGAAGGTCCATCAGCTCCTTTATAGACGCCCTCAAAGGCAATAGGATGCCGAGTTTGCGTCGAAGACGATCCAAACAGGACTTGAGATGCCGAGAGACCTCCGCGAGTCAAGTCTAGATGCGCAATCATGTCTGAAAGGAGATATCCAAGCGCTCATCTGCGCATATGGCTCCGATGCGGGCACCAATCGAAGACGCATCGCCACGGGTCATCTGGGGAGGGAGTATGGTTTCATTGTCCATCAGCTCTCGATGCACTGGCCAAGTGTGTCCCTTCAGGGTGTGGTTGGACCAACGGGTCGGCTTGGCTGCATTCATGGGCCAAGGGAGTGATCTGCCGGACGAGCTTGTGTGCCATGTTGAGCGGGCGTTCCAAGGCTTGACCCTGTCTAGGGAGGTGCCTGAGGGTGTTGTCGTGTCAAGGTCAAGCTCGCACTTTCTTTCTGAACTCTTTCTTTCTCATACTAAGCCCATTTCTTCTCTCCTGGAGCTTCTCCTTTTCCATTGTAGGCCAATTGTTCACTCTCCTCTCCCCAGTCTCGCATATAGATATCCGCACTCCGAGATCATGACTCGACCTGTCACAATTGACCCACGCAAGCCCGTCCTGGGCAAACCGTCTCCGCACCATCCCACGCCTGGCAAGCTCGATCCGGAAGTCCCATCTCCCCGAGACCCCCGGTGCTCATAGCTGGCAATCCCACCACTCATGTCAAGCCAAGGGGGGAATAACAAGCCTCTTCTAGCCCATCAGATTACGACGTCCCCCGCGGGGTCGCACACGCCAAGTACTATCCCCCAGTCTTGTCCCCGGGCGAATAGCCTCCCCCCGGTCCCCCGCAAGGTTCCCACATATCCCATGTACCCCAGAATGCGGGGAGAGCTTTGCCGATCTCTCTTGCCAGATTCTCGGCAATCCAGGTAGGCTGTGCTCTTGATCTGGGACCCGAAGATGGTATTACGAGAGGATGACGAACCAAGAAAGTGCAGAGGCTGTGCCCCGGAGGAGCAGACCAAGAGTCCAAACTCGAGTGATACTGCATATGCACAAGACTGGGATTTACCTGACCAAGGCGGGGTAGGTTCCAGAAAGCATAGCTCCTGAAAATAGCTTGTCTGTCTGCCCGGGTTAACGAGGCCGAGCATTCCGGCCGCAGGTAGGAGCCCGATGTTACTGTCTGGAGGCGGCTGTTCTTTTTGTCTCCTCTGGCTAGCGACGGTAGTATACGACACGCTATACAATGACTCGCAAGTCTGGGGTATCACGGGGGAAGGTCTGGAAACTTGCCCAACGGGTGCTGCGGGCGCTAAGCCGTGCAAGCAGTCCCAATACTGTGCCATGCGTCCAACGCGCGCGCGCAGATCTGTCTGCGGAACTCGCCACGCAACAAGACATCAGGGAGTTGGTTTCTGACGGGGACGTAAGCGGCAACGATAATCCGAGGCATTTCGTACTTTGGTTCATTTTCGTGCCCTGCGTCTCTGTTCCAGTTTCCTTATTGCAATTACATTTCCGTCATCTTTTCCGTCAACATCCGCCCTCTCCTTGACAGACAGGAAACTTAGCTACCCCGCAAAAAAAACAATGGCTGCCACGTGTTGTACTAAGATAACGTCGATTCCCCCAGCGTATTTCTGGGGAAGTAAGCGCTACAGGCCCCGGCCTCGACATGTCCGAAGGTCCATCCTTGCCGGCCGGTGTCTGTTAGCCCGTGCCCGTGCGGAGCCGTCGCCGCAGCTCTCAGGTGTGAGGGCGGATCAGGCGGGCTGAGTACGAGTTGCCTCGAGAGCTGCGGTGAGACTTGTGGAGTTGGATCCTAGTTCCTATGGATAAGAGATACTCCCATCTGAGGCCGGATGTCGCGTCTGCCGAGGTACCTTTCATCAGTTTCTTCTGCTCCTCCGTATTGGCTCCAAGGGTTCCCCGCAAGCCTCGACGCAACTAAGGGGGATTTAGGTAGCACTTCCCCCCGTAGCTGGCTCGTGTGTACGCTACGAGAAGATATCCATGTGGCATTAGTCATGAAATCAAGGAGAGAGCTGTAACTATTCACGACTACCGTTAGCTGGCCTTGCTTTGGGCTGGTGTGCTTTCGTTGGAGTCTTGTTAGTCAGTTCTCAGCTACGTCGGAGGCGGCGCCATCAAGCCTTGCCATGTGCTCGTGGGGCCCCGGACCTGCATATCCCTCGAGGCAACTGGCCAATTTCATTTGGTGGCACTTTGTTTGATGTCCGACATGCAGAGTAGCGAGTAATTTGGGGGGTCCGGTGACATGAATCAACAAAACATGGTGATCTGCAGACCGCCAAGCATCTTCTGTATCAACGGTTGTGGATATCAACTCAGGGCACAGGAGTTGCGGAGTTTTCCGGTTTGGTTTGAGGGCGGTTGCATCAAGTATATTGTTGAGATTGCGATGAGGCTAACTGTGCTTCTGTTCTTTTTGTCTCCGCGGACCTTTAAATGTTGGACACAGGAACCGTCGGGGCTGTAGGCGATTTACCCAACACGCATTCTGGCGCTATCTGCGGCACTGCATACAAATTTTGCTCTCAATCCTATAGCACTACCAGACAAAGTAGGAAGATACTCATCAAACTAATTTTGCTTCTGTCTCAACACAAAAATCATGCCAATACCCCGTTGGAAGGGCCTTTAAGAAGTCCAGGTATGAAGATTGTATTTAGAAATATTGTTCAAGATCCCTACCATATCACCGACCATTCTCTGATGCTCTAGGATTATGATGATAGACAAGCGTGAATGAGCAGAAACAATGCTTCCCTGTGGGGAACCTCAATGGCATGGCAGACAGCCAAGTTGTTGTGTTAGATATCCGCTCCCATTGTGGAGTGGCGTAACTACTAAATATGAAGGATCACAATCCCAACACATGTTCTCAGTCTAGATCTGCGGGGTTTCGGAGGCCATAGGGGAATTTATATCACGCTCCAGAGGTGAATTGTCTTTTTATTACTGTCTGCTGGTCCAGAGAGCTCGAGGTCTTGATTCTAGGGTAAGAGTGTGTGTTTGGGCAGTGAGGTTCTCAAGGAGGGGCGTTGATATTTCACATTCAACCTCCATGATTCTCTGCAAATATTGAAAAGAAAAATGAAAGCCGAGTTTAAGGGGGCAAAGCATTACTACGGGCGTAATAATTCTTACGGGAACCATAGATGCTGAGCCGCTTCTGTACTAATATTTGCAATATATTGTGTCTATATCCGGATCTTGTACCCTGCAGTCCCTGAGTTTTGAAGTTGTAAAACCATCGCACGTAACTTCTAGACGCCATCAATCAAGATCTAGGCCGGTTCTTCATTTAAACCCACCCGTTCTTCACCGCGTCTTGGGCTCCTCAATAGGCTCCCCCGGCTTCTTGGCCGTAATAGCAACGTAATGCCAACGCTCCCGCCCTCGATACGACTCGACACCAGCCACCGTGTTGATGAAATGCTTCTCCAAGTGGAAAAAGGTGACGAGGACCCAAGGGATATAGGCGACGAGATAGAACAGTCGCGTCATGGGGACAATGTTTTTGGAGTAGTCCCGGACCGTGACGTCGGTGAAACCTGCCTCCTCCAGCATCTCTTTGAAGACGCCGGGGTGCGAGAGGTCATTGGTTGGCATGGCGGCGTGGTCGTTGATTGTCTTCATCGATTTGGCCATGTCCTCTGTCGACTCGGAGACGAAGTCGTGGTCATACTCGAAATGAGCCACATGGCCACCTGGGCGAAGGATGCGAAAGAAGCCCGCAAGAACAGCCTTGGGATCCGTGGCATGCACAAGAGTCTCCATGGTGTAGATCCCGTCAAAGGACTCGTCGTCCAGGGTTTCGAGGTGATGGTAGTCCATCCGACTCGCCGAGATCTGGCCTTCGGATAGCCCGGATCGGGCAAAGTTGCGTTTTGCCTTGGCGACGTGGTGCTCAACGACATCGACAGCCTTGACGTGGTACTTGAATTCCTTTGCGAGATGAAGAGCCACGTGCCCGACGCCGCAGCCGGCATCGAGAACGGCGGCGCCCGGGGGGAGATTCAGCAGCTCGCCCATCTTTGTCTCCATGGCCCTCAACGCGCGGCCGATGGGAAGGGGCCAGCTCTTGTCGCTGGGGTAGTAGCCAAAGTGGCGCGTGTCACCGAGAAACACCTTGTAGCCGATTCTGGACTCGAGTGAGGCATAGTAGGTCTGGAGTTTGGTGTTGTCGTTGATCAACGGGTCAGAGGCTGTAGACATGATGTGCGTTCGGAAGAGTCGGATCAGCACAAATGAGCCTATGAGTGAGTTCTAAGGCTGCTCTTTCAATTGCTGGATAAGAATGCGAAAATTGGCTGAAAGGCGAGGAAAGAAGGTTTTGGAGGTTGGAAAAAGTTGCTCTTGATAGGAAGAGGTTGAGGGGACACGCGTCAGCAACAAGAACGTAAAGCTTGGCAAGTCTCAGGTCAAAGAATCACAGCCATCAAGACAGAACAAAAGACTCTGAATAGTGAACTGCCATGATTGATTAATCAAATTGTCCACAAATACAGAGAATCCCATCAGCCAATCTTGACTTTGCATGGGTTAGTACCTAGTCCACATGCACCGCAATATCATCATGGAACGGATCGTTGATGCTGATTTGATATATTTTTGTGACGCCCTCCTTTTAAAAGAGGGCATCGAGTACAGTAATAGTGAACACATTGGGTATCTTTAACACAGTAGGGGTATCTTCAGCGGCATTACCGGAACGCCGGAAAACACCAAAAGCCTATCCCATCACGCCAGCGCGAGGGATGGTACTTTGAGAGAGGGCCTGCCTCTTTGGACCACATCGATATGGCCTACCAGAAAGAGTCGGCCTGCTTGCGCCCCTTCTTGTAGTTGGTCTTGTATTCCTCCAACTCCCAGTCTCCCCACTTCTTTTTTTCGGATCGACGAAGCAGAGTGATGGTCATGGCCTCCCTCTCCTTGCTCAGAGCGCGCATGGCCTTCATGAACTCCTTGTTGTCGT
The DNA here is from genome assembly GCA_011320165.1 of Fusarium protoensiforme. Lineage (NCBI taxonomy): Eukaryota > Fungi > Ascomycota > Sordariomycetes > Hypocreales > Nectriaceae > Fusarium > Fusarium protoensiforme. The sequence goes on from JAANQP010000159.1 coordinate 62,314, forward strand.
CATTTTCACCGAGGATCAGCTTCTTCAGCTTGGGCGCCAACTCCGGGTTCTCCCGCAGGGCATCAAGCGAAGTTCCGGTGATGCCTTGCCAGCGGGAGTCGGAGGAGCCGGAGAGCTCCAGGTAGGCGAGGGCAGGGCAGTTCTCAAAAAGAGCGAGGAGGGCGTCCTCACCGACATCGTTTGCAGCTTGGAGCTCGATCCTCCTCAGCTTGGGGCATGCCTTTGCCAGACGGACGACGGCATCGGTCGTCAGTTTATCCTTGTTTTTTGCGGTGTAGGTGACGTCTTTGTATTCAAAGATGAATTGCCAAAGACCCCCGGAGACACCAGGTCCAAGGGCCAAGATGTCGTCGACGTGACGGCTTGGGAAGAAACGTCAGCACTGAACGCATCGCAGGGCAGGGGGGGTCATTCACTCGGTCAAGATGAATTCGTATCCGAACCTGATGCTCCTAGTGGAGGTTCCGATGACCTTTTGGTACTTGTCGTCCCAGTCACGCTCGCTGCTCACAATGTAGGCTTCCTTGTCGCCCTTGGCGAGGGGGGCCTTTGGGGCCTTGAGCCACAAGGCCTTGGGGCGTCCGCGCTTGGCGATGGGAGCTGCATCGCCCGAGGCCGTGTTCTTCTTGGCGGTTCGGACTGGGGGCATTGTCAGTGACAGATAGTTGCAATGAGAGGAGTTTTGGAATGAGATAATGATGTGAGACCGGTGGGTGTGAATGTGACATGTATATGAAAGGCTGAGCTTAGATTGCTGGGTGACCCCTATTTAAATAAAACAAGTCTAACATTGAGTTTTGGCTCAGGCCACTGCCGTAGGTGACGCGACCGCGTTTTAGCGTGTCGACATTACGCAAGGGGCTGAACTGTCGTCTTTTAGAAGAGAAGGGAAAAGAAAATATATATCTCAACTTGGTTTAAAAAGGCCATTTTCTATTTTATTATTCAAGTTTAATTTCTTTTTGCACCAATCTAGGTAGTCAGGCAGGTAAACACTACCCCTTTTCATCCCCAAACGCTGCGACCACTCGTTTCTCCAGCAACACATGAGAGATCGAGACATTCAACATCATCTACTCTTGAAACTTTCGCACCTTGAATGGACTCACCGAAGCCGCAGGAGCAGTGCACTTGTTCGCCAACGCCGCCTTGGCCTCCTTGCTAGTCGCACTCACACAATCCATGCCAATGTCCGACACGCCGTCGCAGATGACAACAGGCTTCCCGCCGCAAGGCGTCTTGATGTCAAAGTTCTTGAACTTGATGTTCTCGCACACGGCGTTGGGGTTGCTGCTGCACGTCAACCTCGCGATGGCGTCGCCGTACTTGCCGGACGAGTAGCCCGTAAAGTTCTCGAAGAGGATGTTGGTAATGTTCATCTGCGAGGGGTACTTGGCGCATGTCGCTTCGTCAATGTTGAAGTAGCACGAGTCGATAAAGGCAGTGTACTCGTTGTTGCCGCCCCAAAAGTTGCGGAAGGTCACGTTGTCGATGAAGCCGTAGCCGACGTCAGGCCCAGCCCAGGTCTTGAGGCGGGCTCCGTGCTGGCCGTTGAGCATCCACACATTCTCGATGACGACGTCCTTGACAAATGACTTTTCGCCCTTGTACTGGCCAAGAGATCCAATGGACTGTCCGTGGGTACCTACGTCTTGTTAGGGCTTTTCAAGTAAAAATCAGAGGTGGCATACCGTTACAGTACATGGTGTTGACATGGACATCTGAAGCGTTGCTCTTGGGCGAGAAGCAGTCATCACCAATATCAACCCAGGCACGCTCAACCGTCAGGTGCTCAACGTTCAAGGAATCAAAAAAGTCGGTGTTCTTGGGCAGAGACGTGGCATTGTTGGAGTGAGCCGTGCAGACGACATCCTTGAAAGAGATGTCCTTTGCTGATGCTGCGTAAGCCAATGCTTTTCATGGTTGATGCAGAGATACTCACAAGTAACCACAAAGTTGGTCCAGCACGGCGAGTCCTTAAAGTGGATCCCTTGAATGTCCAGGCCAGTTGCGTTCTCGGCGTAGAAGAGAATGGGGCGAAGGTACTGATTCGTCTTGTCCAAGATCTCCTTACCGGCAAACTCGTTCCACCAGCGCTGGCCGTTTCCGTTCAGCACTCCGTTGCCGTAGATCTTGATGTTCTTGCCTCCCCACTTCCAGAACATGATTGAGTTCTTTTGAAAGTTAGTCGTGTACTTGAGTCTCTTTGGGCATGACATACCTGGAAGGGATGAGTGAAGGAGTTCTTCTGCCAGTACCCAGTGTCGTTGGTAAACTTGATCTCTCCATCGAGATGAAGATGAACATTATCCAGCCACGTCAAGTCAAGAGGCTTGCCAATGACATATGTATGTCCCTTGGGCAAGTGGAGTGTACCTCCCTTGTTAGCCCTCTTCAAACCCTTGTAGAACTCGGACGACACATCATCATTATCGTTCTTGGAGGCTCTTATGGTAAAGACCTTGCGGTGCCCGTGCTTGGATGGAGGTTGGTACTGATGTTTCTGACGAAACTCATCCACGCTTCGAGGTACACCAGCGGGAAGCTCAACAGCTCCTGCGAATGCGCCTGCAACGAGGGATAGGGCGGAGAGAAAGGAAGACAGCTTCATGATAAAGGGACAGTTTGACTATTTCAAGGAGCTGTATAGCCAAGACAGACAAGAGGATCTGATGATGAAGCTTGAAAAAACAACTCGATGTTACACTCAATTTATATGAAATCAACACAGTCTCTCTCGGACCTACACCCCCAAAGCATACACCACATCCGCACCATCAGGACATGTTCCCCAGGTCATCTCATCAGTCTAAATTACATCTATCGATGCAAACATGGGGTTAGTCAACGGGTCAAGTGCAAGCAGCAAGGTTCGCAGACTGTCATCGCTGTGCGGCAAGTAGATAGATTCTAGCTAAAGTGGCTTAAGCTTGTTCGGATCCTCCAATGTGATTCGTGGACTGGGGATTTTCCGCGGCTGAGATCCCGTGGAGGCATTTCTCCAGAGTAGATCCCCCGCCCCCAACTTGGTCGGCACAAAGTTGCCGTGGAGCAAGGGATTGTGTTTCAGCCATTTGCCTGTTGTAATTCATTATTTCTTATTTTGGAAGAACTGTTCCTACCCTGAGCACATCAATTAAGGATGTTGAATTGCAGATAATGGTGCATCGACAAGGCCGAGACACGGCCTAGAAGTAAACTCGAATGAATGACTAAAGGGGCATCTAAGAGAAGATTAGCTTTCATGACAATTATGAAAGACGTCTTCCATCAGAGCTCGACAAATTCCTTATGTCTGCTGGAGTCGTGCTTCAGTCTTGGCCCTTGCTTGCGCCAGATTAAAGGTAGGGCTCAAATTGTTGTTATTACTCGGAAGAACACTGATGAACTCCGTCCTGGATTGCCATGATAATAACTCGCTTCTTTTAACAAGACTAAACCACAGTAACGTAGATAGATATTACCCACCAAGGTCTAGATTTTGACATGCATCATAGGGTTTGACATGAAAAAATTTCTCTTTTAAGGACTATCTTCTATACTACCATAGCTCATGGTCTCTCTGTCCTTTGATGAGAATAAAAAATGGAATACCATTCTCTATTATCTTATGTTTATCCCAGTACCTGCCAGACATCTGCGTTGTGCTGCAGCGAAACGTAGAGCCGCCATGCCGTGTGACGTCCAAGGCGAATCGGGAGAGTTGATGGCTTCCGATCCTCATCTGTTTCCTCCAGGAACATTGGATGGCCAACACGTGGCTATGTTCCTCTATTTGTGGACAGACAGAAGGCGTGCCAATTAACCAGCGCGTTGCTTTATGGCCTTGATACTTGCGCAGGAGTTGCCTGACCAATAACGAATGTTATTGAATATTGCCAAAGCCATAACTGTGGGCTTAGGTTCTCCTGGCTCTGAATCGCAGTCTCGATCGGCCCCTGCTCGATCCCTTGAGGCTAGGTTTATTCTGCAGTTTAAATGGATTAGGAGGAAGTGCAGAGCGTGACGTGGAGGAGCAGCTTACCTATTATCTTCCTCGACAGCGAAACAAGGTGCAGGTTGGCTTTTTTTCTTAAGTACAAATAGCTAGCCCTTAGACAAATAGACCAAAAAAAGGGAGGCGGAGAGAGAGAAACAAACAAACAATGATGGGGGTTCGAACCGCAGCCCAACGGAATCAGATGGGCTTACCACGGGCCTAGGTCCCTATGGACCCAGCGCCCTGAGTTTGGCGACCCCCAACAGCACGGGACGAACGGTTAACCCGTTACGCCACTGGCGATAACGGCTCCTCGAATTAGGGTTTATATATCGACGTGCGATGGGATTGCTCGTATGGTTGGGAAAGTTCTGGATTGCAGAGTTGAGTGGTGAGTGTTGATATTGTATAGGTCTGTGTGGGTACGCATGGTCATGGTTGGCGAGGTGCGCCTGTGGGACTGCGACTAGGGTCGAGGAAGGATACCCGCCTGAGGTACCTCTGTCCTGACTTAGGGTCTTCAAAGTCCTCGAGATGCTGATAATAGATTGACAACTATATCTTTTTCAAGTTCTTCTTTATCACGGTTGTCCCCATGTGAGATGAGAGGCGGGAAAGGTGCTGGACTAGTACGACAACAGCCTGATCCGAGAATTCACAACAACCGTCCACACAGGCCACTATTGATGATAATGGTCACCACGGCCACAGTACCATTGTAAAGACTCCTATCTCCGACATCCTCTACTTCTTCAGCTTCATTCAGGTAGCAATATCTCGAGTGAAAATTTAGACGCGATATCGGTGATCATGACCTCGGTGGCTTACTATGGCTTATTCTGGCTTACTCTGGGCGATCGCATTCCCGCCCGGAGCAGTGGAGTTGTTTAAAAGTCCGCCAGCAACTCCTCAAAAGTCCGCTCTTTCAGCCATCTCCTGATTCTTGGCAATTGCATATAAATAGGTACCTTGATCTTGATTCATTGCCTCATCCACCTCAGGTACATCGCTGTTCCATTGCTCACCATGAAAGTCCTAATTGTCGGCGCGAGTGGAATGATTGGGGGGGAGGCTCTGCTTCAATGCCTTGCCAACCCCCAAATCTCGAGTGTCGTCGCCTTTATCCGCCGAGAACTTCCCTCCGACCTATCAAACAACCCAAAGCTCAAGTCTGTGATAATCAAAGATTTTTCACAATGGCCGGAAGATCTATTACTTGCCCACGCTGATGCCGTTGGCATGATTTGGTTCGTCATTAGACGAGGGAAGATCATCTCTCTAGGGACATGTCCACTAACATGCTACAGGGCCATGGGATCGTATAACGGCGATGTTCTCGCCGACTTGGAGTATCCATCTGCCTTCCAAGAGGCTATGGTGCGAGTATTGAAGCCCACCGGCCGCCAATTCAATTACGTGCAACTGAGTGGCAAGTTTGTCCGTCAAGACCAAGACACAAAGCTATGGTGGGGAAACGAGCCGCGAAAGATCAAGGTACGGTTGAATCCATGGTTTTGCTTGCCAAGGTAGCTAACAATAATCTAGGGTAAGCTGGAAACCAAAACCCTCGACCTCGCCAAGAGCCATCCCGATGTGTGGAAGGCATTCGTTCTCAAGCCGGGAGGCGTCGTACCTAGGACCATGTTTGGCAGCGGGTTTCTCGGTATTGTGACATCGATGGGGACAGTCATGGGCGAGAATTGGTCCGTTCACATCCAAGAGTTGGGCGCCTTCATGATGTACCTTGCACTTGATGGAGAAGGAGAAGAACCCCTCCTGTTGAACGCTCGCATCGTGAGGCGAGGCAGAGAGCTGTTGGAGCTGCAGAAAAAGGACGAGTCGTCTGCAACCTAGGGGATCTGGTGAGGGACATATTCCGTTTTCCTAATCGTTATACTTTTGGGATCGGTGTTGGGATTAATTATCAGCTAAGATGATCTTGTGGGAGGGCTGCATTTTGGAAATACATAGAATAAATAGTAATTAGAGGGCTTTGTAATAATAACTATTTATTATATCAAGTGCATAAGGATAAGTAGGCTTTCAAGTCTAACTTTCTATTAATTTTTAAAGTTTGACAATAGGGTAGCAGTAGGTGGCTGAGTAAGGAGCCTAACTATCGAACGTCTAGAACCTCCTAATACTATCTCTCTTGCAATTGCTCACCGTTTCTCTTTATGAAGTGCAATTTCTTGCCGTGGTGATCACACAATCATGTTGCGCAACGAGCAGCGTCATTGGTCTAGGGGTTAGGATTCAACTCTTCCATTAGAGAGAAGTTGAGGCTCGGATTCGAATTCCGGATGACGCAAAAGCTGTTCTTTTTGCCCTTTCAAGTCATTTTGCTCCTTTCAAGATATGAGTCTTCTCTTTTTGCCTTGAATGTACATGTCGGACATTGAACTTGTCCATGTATGGCCCGTCTCCTGAAGATGGGGGAACGAGATGATGAGACGCTGGGATTTCACTAAGCAAGCTTGTCGTATTACGGTTCACAATTGCCTTGTCTCTTTTTTAGCATTGCAAAGAACAGCAAGTGTGGAATAAATCCTATTGTTTCTATAGAACTGTTCTTATTCCATTATCAAACATTTATGCCATTGCAACCCACAAAACGAAAATCGCAAGTCCACCTCTATTCAACTGCACACTTTATAATACATCTAGTATTAATTCCCCCACCTGCACAACTCTGCATAATTTCAAAACCCCAACTTCTCCAACCCGTAACGTTACTCGCAAAAGACCCCCCGCACAACCGCTTACTTGTGGCTACCCTCACCGTTGCAGTAGGGGATAGGGTACTCGGTGCTGTTGCAAAGGCGGATGAGACCCTTGACCCACTGGAGGTTGCCGTAGCTCTGGCTCTCATAGGTATCCGAGACAAAGGCCGTCTTCTTCCAGTCGTCGGTGCATCCATCGAGGTAGTTGCCCTCGACGCGGCGGACGTAGGGCTGGCTGACAATGACGCCGTGCTGGCCAGCAGGGACTTCAAAACTAAGGGACTGGTCCTGGCTGGTGCTCCAGCTCTCGGAGTAGTCGACGGAGAGAGACAATCCGAGGATGCCCTCGAGGGCGCTGAGGGAGAAGGACGTGCCGACAGAGATGGAGTTGGACAGGGAGTAGCCGGAAGACACGGTGACGGAGGCCTTGCCGCCAGTGCTGCTGATGACGGGCGAGATGGGAATGTCCCAGTTGAGGAACTCCTTGTCGGAAGTCACCTGCACCTCGCTCGACTTCTCGCAGCCACGGCGGCGGAGCTTGGAGGAACCCTTGACGGCAGCGGGGGCAGGAGCAGCAGGAGCAGCAGGCTTGTTCTCGAGGGCCTCAAACTCGGCAGCCTTCATGATCTGCGAGGTGCCATCGTTGGCGAGGACGATGACGTCGTCGGGAGAGAGGCTTCGCTTGGTGACAGCGGCGTTGGAGGCCGAGACGAGGCCGAGAAGAGTGAGGGCAACAGAAGGAAGCATGTTGATGGTTGTTGTTTTTGGAGCAAGGTTGATGATAAAGAATGTAATTTGAAGACAAAGTCTCTGATCAAAGAGTGAATGTGTATGAATGCACGTCAACGAGCGTAGTAAAAAGAACGAAGCTTAAAGAGAGTGTGAGTGGGTTGTGAGCGTTGTGTCAACTCAACTAAAACGCCGGTCTCCCAGTTCCTTTTATCATTTACAACAAGACGAACATCTCTAACAATAGGCATGTAAGGCCCCCCCATTTGTCGGAGGACATCGGCCTCCCCGTGATGTGATAGACAGCGTTACATGCAAAACCCCCCCATGCAAAACTCAAAGATAGAGTTCCGGTAGTAGTTCGGGGATGAAAGGGACGACCGAACCCCATCTACAATGTCAACGTCTTGTAACGCTCTGCCCAGCAAGGCGACCACTCATGGCTCTGCATTCCGTCACCGAGATGGTTCTGTCCCACACGGAGAAAACTCGTCCGGGTTTCAAGTGCGGCAAGGATGCGGCGTTCAAAAGGTCGATTTAAAGTTTAAACCCCCTGCAACGGGCTTATGCGACAGACCTATGGCCGGAATCGCCGTTGGCCAAGATCAGATGATTAATGGGAATGTGGGATGGGGAGGGTACAGATCGAGGATAATGCGACACTCTCGGAAAAGGCCGTTGCTGTATTCGTCGATTGTCTAGTTTCAGAGGTTCGTATTCATCTAGACGTCGTTGATGCGTGCGTCATCATGGTGTTTCAGGCGCGTGGGTTCAGCAAGTTCAAAGATGGAGGGGTGGTCTTGGCGTTAATAGGTTTGTATTATAGGAGTGATGATGATTAGAGAAGAGAGAACGAGGCATTCGGTGTGATATAAGTTGTTGGTCTTCTGCTCGTTGTGTTGTTTCTTACCAAGACACTCATTAATATTGTGCTTACAACTACCAACTCTCATTCATTCATTCATTCATTCGTTATCAGTCACTCGTTTAGACTATTACCTGTTGCTCTCAATTCATCAACCCAAAGATACTCTTCATTCAAGATGCTGGCCAAGACTCTTAGCGTGTTCCTCTTCCTCACTCTGGCGTAAGAAGCACACCATCACTTACAAGAATCATATACTGACTTCTTATAGTGCGGCTGATCTGCACGACTCGTGCACCTGCCACAACGGCGACAGCTACAACTGGCGCATGACCACCAACGCTTGCTCTGACTACAACGACTCCAAGTTCGAGGTATGTCAACATCTTTCCTCGTACAGAATTTAGCTAATGTGTCTCAAGTGGGGTGGTGCCGCCTATGACACTCCCTCTGGACGATGCACCCAGATCACCGCCGAGGACCAGATCGCCGGCAAGCAGTGGGAGGCCGCCTGCAAGAAGATTGCCCAGAGCGGCTTCCAGTGCGCTGATGGCGTTGGAACCTGCTTCGCCGACCCTGACGAGGTCCGTGGCCGATGCTAGGCATCTTGACCCATGTTGAGGATATGCTGTCAAGAGCAGAGCATCTTGATAATTTCGTTCTCAAGTTGAAGAGGGGGGTGGTGCTGCTTGAGGTGGCACGGGAGCATGTACAAACACTTTGATTTATTGCACAATCTGATAGAAACTATGAAAGAAACCCGTGATAGGACCAGCCTTTGCGTAAACATGACCAACAAATCCAAGCTGAAAAGAGCGTCCAAAAGTCCAACGTCCTGATTCATCAGGTATTGACCCAACTGTGTCTACCACTTAACACGCTTGTTCCTGAACACACTGACCATACCCATCGGCAACAGCCCTGCATCGACAATATTCAACTCCCCAAAGCGATCCACGACCTCTGGCCCATACACCATGGCCACCCACCTCCAATACGGCTCCATAGTGTGCCAGCTGCGAATCTTGGTCATGCCGCTCAGATTATCAAGAGCCGCGCACACCTTGCCGTTGTCCTCATTGATGCTCTTCTCCTGGGGACGTGTCATCAGCCGACGGAACACGCTGCGCAGTTTCTTGCTCCTGCGGTAGTGGTTGAACTCGAAATCTTCCCTGTAGCGGATGTACTCTTCAAAGGGCATAAAGTTCTCCTGGTCGTGCTCTGACTTGGGCTTCCAGTCTGGGTCGTCGAGGGAGTAGCGTTCGTTGATGATGCTTCCGTTGAGGAAGGCCTTTTCGGCGCGTTTGTATGACTCTACCTCTGCTTCTTCAAAGGCGATGACGGGATCCAAGGGGGACTTGTACACTTGTTCGCGGATCTGAAGTAGCGAAACGAAGGGAGACTGTAGATCAAGACCTCCGAGATCGACAGGGAAGTAAAGGAACCCGTCAGGGATGTTGTCGATGCCAAAGCGTCGGCTCATCTCCCTTCTTAGATACTCTGCAACACTCGACACCTTTTCCTCGCCATCCTCAGACAGCTTGGAAAAAACCTGTCTCTGAATACGCTCATGTGTAGAGAGCATGTTGTCGACGTGCTCTCGACCAAAGCAGTTGGCCGCCTTGCCAAAGTTCGACGTGAAGAAGGTCGCAGCGTACGAGTTCCAAGTCTGGATAAAGGCAAGGATGCTCTTGCGCTTGTCGTGAAGCTGCTTGTGAAGTTCTTCAATGTGCGCATCCACCATCTTCTGGTCAATCTCGAACCTTCCCGTCTGCGGCGAGAGACGTAGGAAGCCCCAGCGGATCTCGCCTTCGGGGAGGGACTCATCGATCGCGAGCGTCATGTCGCGGTTCTTGGCAACTCGGATGGTACCGCTCTTTGCAGGGTTGATCTCCGTTCCGGTGATGGTCTTGAACTCGTCCAGGACTTCCCACGTCTTAACCGCCAACTTGTGATCGTGGGTCCAGAACCAAACGTCGTCCTTGACCCTCCAGAGTCTATTTCCAGAGGTAGACTGGTTCACAGCAAAGTCAAGACAGAACAGAGTCGTCTCGCCAAAGACGTCACTCAGCACGTGCGAAGTCGGAGCTCCTCGACGTCGCTGGCGTGGAGTCGCATTCTCATCATCGACAAACTTCAAGGGAGCCTCGAGGAACCTCTTGAAGAAGCCAAGCCAGGTCTCAGAGACGCCAAAGTACTTGAGGATCGTGTACACGGTCTGGTGCGGGAGGAGGGAGTTCCAGTTCTCAAAGACGGAGTGAAAGGCTGTCAGCTCACCGTAGAGCTGCGTGTTGATGTTGATCTCGGTTGACAGCAGGTGCAGCAGATCTTGCTTGAGAGTCATTGGGTTCCTCTCTCCCGCTGAATCATCATCCTCATCGTCCTCCTCGTCATCGTAGCTGTCATCGTCATCGTCCTCCTCCTCGCTGTCTGAAGGCGTCCGCACCGGACCAGTCGATGGCGCCGATTTGCGACAAGCCTTGCTCGCCAAAATCTTTCGGTGTCGCTTGGCTCCCGTTGTGGCCCTGGCAGTTGTCTTTCGCTTAAGACTGACAGCCGAAAAGCTCTCATACTCTGCCTCCTCTTCACCCTCTACAACATCAATACCCTGCTGCTCGTAGTCCATGAGCTGAGTCATGAAGAACTTGGAGTTGTAAATCTTGGTCCTGGCAGACTGCAGCGAGGGTGAATCAGAGAGTGGCCCGAGGTAGTAGCCGAGTCTGCGCTTGTCGATCTTTGGGATATCAGCACGCGTCGACTTCCAGGCGCTTTCGGAACGACGAAAGTCCTTGAAGGCCCCCTTGAAGAAGACACTCCACTTGACACCAATGTACTGGAGGAACATGGCGTTGAGGAGATCCTCCTGAAGGTGGACATTGTAAACGCCGCTGATCTTTCGTCTCATCTCGAGGGGAACCGCGTCAGAGTTCCAGTTCCATGAGCCCAGGGCGCTGATGCGCATGTCGAGAACATCGGCAATCTCTTTGAGGATGATATGGTTACCCTCAAAGTCCCTGAGAACCTCTCGCTTCTCGTCGGAGAGAAGGTCAGACGATAGGAGCCCTCTAATGACCCACCCTAAGGTATGAACGCCGAACTGGTTGGGAGTCGACAGCTTCGCCTCGAACGCATACACAGCCTTGCGGAGTTTCTTCAAGGCGCTGGCAATATCTTTCTTGTCTTTGTTGTCAACGCCAAAAAGGTGATCCAGATACTGCTTCAGTGCGGTTTCATCAACGTCGGCTGCCTCAAAGGCCATGCCCTCCCATTTCATCCTAGACTCCAACTTGGCCGCGCTACCAACAACTTCAAAGGCCTCGCCCATCTCGACGTCATCACCAGCAGCACCCTCCTCTTCTTTATCACCCGACAGCCACTCGGTGACAAGCTGCGCGTATAAAGAAGCGTACTGGAATCGAAGGGACTGCATGTCCAAGTGACGAAGGAGAGACTGCTGCCAGGCATCCAACATCTTTGAGGATACTGACGGGTCACACTTGGCCTGGTCGAGGAATCGATCGAGGTTCTTCAGCTCAATCTCCAATGCTTCGTGCCCCGTCTGCTCGGTCACGACCTTGCCGGCCTTGTCGAGCTTGATGTCGAAGCACTTCTTGACGCCATCGCTCAAGGTGATGACACGCTGGACAGCATCATCCTCGGTCTGGATGGAGGCAAGAATAGAAGTCTTTGCCTCCTCGAAGCGGGAACGTCTCTTGGAGAGTTCATCAAGCTTGGTGTTGGTGATCTCCTGTAGAGTGGAAGAGAAGACACTGCCTGAAGAAACCATGATGTATATGTAAGAGTATGTATAGTCTTGATAGGGGGTTGGTGTGATGTCACTCGATGGTGAGAGTTCTATGTGATGAAAGAAAAGAAGAAGGAGAAGAAAAGGAGGGGAGGAGGAAGGGGGAGAAGGATCAATTTATATCAGGGAGTACTCGATGAGAACTAGCGTCCTCAGGCCACACTCCGTGTTGGGAGAGCCAGCCTCGAGCCAGCCAATGACACGGCAGTCTGACAGGGTGGGCGTCTGCCTGAACCCAGCCAGGACGTCATAATGGCTTCCTTCTATAACTCAGGGTCGCCATTCGATGATATGGCCATGAAAGGTCTTAAAATTGGTCGAAAAGAAATGTATTAGAAGATAAAAAGTTGTTTTAAACAAGAGACCCAAGACATGACGTCTAGACAAGACGTTGGGAAAAGCGGGTCAGCCTCGACTTACACCACCTCCCCTGACTCACCTTGGTCTCAACGCCGGAGCCTCGGAATAGATGAGAACAAGTTGATATCAGCAATGGGCCTTTCAGGACGTTATTATGCCTTGGATTGATCCAACGACAATATGACCGGGATAGTTGGTGACTGGGGGATTCAACTTCCACCATGATGATGATGGATGCACATCTTCACCTCCACCGTAGGAAGTACCGCGAGCCAACGGTTCATTGAGAGACAGCTTAAGGCCATGAGCAACTCTGTATTACCTGTCAATTTTCCCTAGACCTTTCCGTTTTTATTTATCCTTGTCCCCGCCTTTGCCCTTGTTCCTCTTGCCGTTGACACTGGCTCTATGCATATGAACGGGGGCATTTCGCGTAGGCGAGGCAGAATAGGACTTCTGCTGGTCGAAAAGATTCAGCCAGCGTTCTACACTGATTTTGCAAACAATCATTAGAACAAAAGATCTTCTCGTCCATTACTTTATCTGCTGAAACTTAAAGAGGACTAACCAGTAACAGGGATCTTCCACAACACGCTCGAGATGAGCAGCTTTCCCCTGTCACTGAATAGCTTCTTCCCTCTGAAGCAGTTGCCGGAACTCACCCAAAAAGCACGTCCAAAGCGCAAGGCCCACATTCATGGCTCAAGGTTCAACACTACCGGACTTGGGTAGATCACTTATCTCTATGGTAAGTTGATCTTGGGTTGGTGTTGTTGGTCTGATGAAAGGTGCCACTGCCAGCCGTGCCATCCGACCTGTTGTAGGCATCACCCATGTTCGCATTCTGCGTGTTGTAGTCGCCAGCCTGCTAGAAATCCGAGCTTCCAAGCATCCCCTCCAACCCAGCATCGGGAATGGAGGGAGACATCTTGGCCAGGCTGTCGGTGGCATTCTGGAGCCCTTGAGTTTGATCCGTAAGCTGGAATTGCTAGTTCTCGGCGAGACATCCGTGGCATTCCGTCGTCCAGGGCGGTATATAGTATGGTATGAGTTTAGTAGAAAAGTGTTTAGTTTAGGATAAGGAAAATATCAATTTATGCTAGTATTAGTATAAGGTATACTAAGAGTATACTAAATTTAATTAATAATATTAATAAGTAAAAACTATATTAAATAAATAACTACAAACTTGGACTCGTTGAGTATATTGAACCATAGACACTCAGCACTTGAACATTCCTCGCATCTTGATGACGTGAACATGCCGCGACATCCCTCACGTCAACCTTGAGCCTGATAGACATCGTTGCTATGGACTTGGCTTCTCATATCCACGGAGGGTGTCAGTTCGCGCCGGCTCGGATTACTCAACCACAAAAGCCCGGAGATTCTCTTGACCAAATGAAGCCCTCATGATTGTTCAAAGCGTCTCCATCCCCTCCAACCGCCACGAGCTTCGCAGCCTCTCCACCTACACAGTCTAGCGCCCCTGTCAATCCATTCCGCTTCCTGGTTGTCGGCTTCGCCGTTGCTTTGCTGCCATTGTAATCTTATTAGACCCGGGCCACACGTTTCATCAGGGCCACGCGGGGGCTGATCTGAAAAGCCAAAATTGAACCCGCCAAAATCGAGCTCGTCAAAATTGATCTCGTCAAAATTGAACTGGAGAAACACAAGCCGTGGTAAGCGCAAGTGGATTTTCCTAGGCTCGTTACAACTGGACCAGATAATCAGTTGCCAGATCGGGTCAGATGGGTTCCGACAAGGCCCAAGCCGGTGATAGGTCGCTAGTTCACAGTTCCAGCCCTTCCGTTCCTCTTCCCAGATGGATACCGAGTAATCAGTGAAGCAATCAATGCATGACCATACTCGACTGATGGCGGAGGCTTTGCAAATAACGACGCAGTCAAACTCCGACGGGCCTCGGAATTTGCCGCGAGCGAAAGTGGCTAGAGAGCGGCGATGGAAGCCTGTGTGTCGGCATATTGGTAGCTCCAGACTGTCGAGGAGATGGATGAAGTCGCGTCGATTGACTGGGGGGCCGTTGATAGAATGGAAACGAGCAATATAGAGCTCATTGTCGATGATCTTTGCTTCGGAGCTATGTTTAAAGGCCCAAGGGTGCGCGGAAGTCTTGGAGTTCTGTATGTAGGAATTCTTGATTGTTTTCAGCCGCTCCCTTGTCAGATGTTGGCGGCCTTGGGGGTGCCGACCCAGAGGGAAGTGAGAGTTGATGCCCTCTTTTTTGAGATCGATAAACCTTTCAAATTCGTACTTGTACTCGAGAGAGCTTAGTGGCAGCCCATATGACTCGCCGTATAGGTGCCGGTTCATGACCAAGCGCGCCGTCGCAAAGTTGATAATAGGCCATTTAACCCCGGGCATCCAGGCCAGCGGGTGGACGTTGATATCGTGCTCATAAGCCCAAGCACGCGCCCTCCCAATGAGAGGTGGGTGGGGCTTGAACCCTCTGTGATATGGATAGGAGCGGTACTTGACCACGGCAGGTTCTGCGCAATTCAAATGACCCTGGCCCGAGTCGAAAGCGCAAAGTCGACGGCAGTCGAAACAGAACACCAGAGTGGGATCATCTCTCTCAAGGAGCAGAAGTAGTTGATCCCTCTCTGAAAGCTCAGGGGACTCTGGGAGAGGGGAGACCGTGTTACCGGGATGATGCTCAAGAGTTGGAACTCTGCCAGCTGGGAAGAAAGCCGTGAAGAGGGGCTTTGATGTAAGAGCGAGGGCGACGTGAGAGAGGAGAGGTAGCTGGCCCAAGATCATCAACATGATCTCCCAAGGCAGAGAGAATATCTTGCTGCGAGCTGGCATTGTTCCTAAGGTATGTGTTGGGTATTGTGCTGGGCTGGAGGGTGAAGTGTTGGTGACGGGGGAAAGACGAGCCGTCGAGGCACCTGGAGGAGAGCTTATTTATGTGCAGGCTTTGATGGCCCATTAAACAGGGAGCTCAGCAGAAAGGTGAATTGGAGTTCAAGATGCCACCTTTCCTTCTCCTACGAGAGGATTGTTGAGTCACACATCTGAGTTTAAACATCCAGCCACTTCAAAATTGCTTCGAGACTCGGAGGTATAGATACCAATAGAGTAAGTACCGGTCAGTTAAGCCTAAGAAGAATAAATCTTTAGCGCACACACCTATAACTGATGATGCTTGAGGCCAATGAGGTTTGATAGCCACAAACCATCATCCGACCATCAACTTCTCAACGATTTATCTGTCACCCGGGCCTACCTTGAAAACAACCATGGTCCCAAATGCAGACGGCCACAGGGACTCGCCAGTGGGGGCTTTATCACCTTTTATTTCTTGGGAAGCCTCTTCAAGCCGAACTCTATGTTCTACACCGAGAAGAATGCCTGCCTTTGGAGAGATGTTCTGCTGTTCGGTCGGGCATCTCAGGGCGTCCGCGTGGCTCCCTCGTCAACTAATATCGGTATTCTTTTGGCGTTTAATTTTTCTCCTGTCTCTTGTCTTTTGATTTTTGCCTGGAAAATCAAACGGCAACAGCATTGGTACATCCGTCTAAGAGTGACGATCTGACAACCCCTTGGTCGATGTTCCTGTGCATCGCATCATCGGGGGAATGATGGCCCGTGAAGTGCCGAAAAGTGGATCCTTGTCGGCAGTAGCGTTGTTTCCCCAGCACCAGTGGCAGTTGCTTTACGCGAGAACTTGCCCCTGACAGGACGGGACGCGCCCGCACGCGCTTGGACCTTCCCGCGACGCGACTGCCAATCTCTATTTCAAAAGGGCAGGCGATAAAGGATCAACCATGTCGAGTCTGTAATCCACCATCTTCAACCATCACCAACTCTTGTTTCTCCTGTCATTGATACCAATTACTTGTCCCTGACGGTTTCAAGTTCATCCCGTCTTGATCTCTAACGCTGTCCCGTGAATCACGGCTACGCATCACTGGCTACAGTATTCACGATCCCCCATTGCAAGGTGCTGCCTCGTCCGTTCACCATGGCTCCAACGACGGCCAAAACGCCCTCCAGGGCCACCAAGCCAGCTGCACCCTCGTCCTCGGCCAAGCAGCGTTCCATTGTCTCCTTCTTCCAAAAAGCTCCGCCCTCGAGCCCCGCCCCGGCGTCATCACCCCTCAGCAAGAACACTCCCGCCAACGAGCAATCGCTGTGCCTTCGAGAGACCACCAAGGCCAACTCTCTCCCCAAGCCGACTCCCAAGTCAACTCCCAAGACCTCGACCAAGCTGTCGACTCCCGTCCCTAGCACTGACGCTATGGAGCCCCCGAGCTCACAAGAGAACGAGTCAACAGTCAAGGTACGCCAGCATCCTCAT
Source organism: Fusarium protoensiforme (assembly GCA_011320165.1). Taxonomy (NCBI): domain Eukaryota; kingdom Fungi; phylum Ascomycota; class Sordariomycetes; order Hypocreales; family Nectriaceae; genus Fusarium; species Fusarium protoensiforme. Next base: position 79,099 of record JAANQP010000159.1, read on the forward strand.
CATCGCCACCACATCTGCTGAACAGACAAGAAATCCAAGTCCACAATGAACAACGACGCTCTCCCAAGCAGCCCCACTCGCAAGGTACTATCTCTCGCCCTTGTCTCTCCTCTTCTCCGCTAACCTACCTAGATCAAAAAAGTCGTTAGCTACGCCGAGTCTTCCGATGACGAGCCCTTCACGTTTGGCGCTTCTAGTACCCGCAGAAGATCAAGAGCACGCCCGTCCGTCAAGGATGAAGATGATTATGGTGAGGAGGATGCTGAGCAAGCAGAAGACACCGGTATGCGCCACCCTCCGTCGCCTTTCGACACAAGACTCACCACCATAGACACCATGGATGACTTTATCGCATCCGACTCAGACGAAGATGTATCTCGACCCAAGAAGCGGAAGCGATCCTCGAAGCCGGCTGCTCCGCGAAAACGATCCAACATGTCGTCGCCCGTCCCCGCACCCGATATTGATATCAAGGATAGTATCCTCGAGGATGACGAGATGATGGAAGACATCCCAGAAGGCTCAACAGCATCTCAATGGAACTACGACCCCAAATCATCCGAGAAGCACCCCGTTATGAAGCCAGCAGAGCGGGCCGCAAAAGACCCCAAGTACAAGGAGAAGGCATATGTCAAGGAGCCCGATCAGCGATATACTTGGCTTGCTAAGATCATGGACAAGGAGAAGCGAACGCCCGACAACCCAGAGTACGACAAGAGAACCATCTACATCCCACCCGCTGCCTGGAAGAAGTTCTCGCCCTTTGAGACCCAGTACTGGGAGATCAAGCAGAACCTCTGGGACACGATTGTCTTTTTCAAGAAGGGCAAGTTTTACGAGCTCTACGAGAACGATGCCACTGTGGGACATCAGGAGTTTGACTTTAAGATGACGGATCGCGTCAACATGCGCATGGTTGGAGTCCCAGAGAGCTCACTCGACTACTGGGTCAACCAGTTCATCGCCAAGCAGTACAAGGTGGCTCGTGTTGACCAGATGGAAACCAATCTGGCCAAGGAGATGCGTGAACGGCAAGACAAGAGTGGCAAGAAGGCAGACAAGGTCATCACGCGTGAGTTGGCCTGCGTCTTGACTGCTGGAACCCTCGTCGATGGTGGCATGCTGCAAGACGACATGGCGTCGTACTGCGTGGCCATCAAGGAATCCGTGGTGGACGACCTCCCTGCCTTTGGTATCGCCTTTGCCGACACTGCGACTGGTCGATTCTACCTGTCTAGCTTTGTGGACGATGTGGATCTCACCAAATTTGAGACCCTGATCGCTCAAACTGGTCCTCGAGAGCTTCTTCTGGAAAAGTCACACCTCTCAACCAAGGCACTACGTATCCTCAAGAACAACACCAGCCCGACAACCATCTGGACACACCTCAAGCCCGGGACCGAGTTCTGGGACGCAGACATGACCCGCCGCGAGCTTGGTTGCGGAAATTACTTCAAGGTTGAAGACATTGATGATGAAGTTTGGCCCGAGGCTCTCCAGCAGTTCCGGGACGACGACATTGTCATGTCGGCTACTGGAGCACTGGTTTCATATCTGCGCTTCCTCAAGCTGGAGAGGCCTCTACTCTCGCAGGGCAACTTTGAGCGCTACAATCCCATCCAGAAGAACGGAACTTTGGTCCTGGATGGACAGACGCTCATCAATCTCGAGGTCTTTTCCAACTCGGTCAATGGCGGCACCGAAGGCACCCTGTTCAACCTGCTTAACAAGTGTGTGACGCCCTTTGGAAAGCGCCTCTTCCGATTGTGGGTGGCTCACCCTCTCTGCAACATTGACCGAATCAACGAGCGTCTAGATGCCGTCGAAATGTTGAACGCCGACCAGGCTGTCCGTGAAGACTTTGCATCGCAGCTCGTCAAGATGCCGGACCTGGAGCGACTCATTTCACGTACCCATGCCGGCGCATGCAAACCCGAGGATTTTGTGAAAGTTCTGGAAGGCTTTGAGCAGATAGAGTACACCATGAGCCTCCTCGGAGCTTTCAAGGGCGGCAACGGCCTCGTTGACCGCCTCATCTCTTCGATGCCGAACCTTGAGGAGCCTCTCAGCTACTGGAGGACGGCATTTGACCGTCGCAAGGCTCGCGACGACAAGCTTCTCATTCCCGAGCGTGGTATCGAGGAAGACTTTGATGAGAGCTCGGATCGCATCGATGAGATTAAGCAGCAGCTGGCCGAGGTCTTGGCGGAAAAGAAGAAGGAGTTCAAATGCAAACTTCTCAACTACAGGGACGTGGGCAAGGAGATTTACCAGCTGGAGGCACCAAAGAGCGTCAAGGTTCCGTCCAACTGGCGTCAAATGTCGGCCACCAAGGACGTCAAGCGCTATTACTTCCCCCAGCTCACCCAGCTCGTCCGGGAGTTGCAAGAAGCGGAGGAGACACACTCGCAACTTGTACGCGACGTTGCCTCTCGGTTCTTCAAGAAGTTCGACGTCGACTATGAGACGTGGCTGCAGGCTATCAAGATCATCTCGCAGCTGGACTGCCTGGTCAGTTTGGCCAAGGCTTCAGCATCACTCGGCCATCCCAGCTGTCGTCCACAGTTTGTTGACCAGGAACGAAGCACGGTGGACTTCCAGGAGCTTCGACACCCTTGCATGATGAACACGGTAGACGACTTTATTCCCAATGACATCAAGCTCGGCGGCGAGCAAGCCAACATCAACCTCCTGACAGGTGCCAACGCCGCTGGCAAGTCGACTGTCCTTCGCATGGTAAGTTGCATTCTTGATAATGCTCTAACACGGTACTAACGGTATCTAGTCCTGCATTGCAGTCATCATGGCCCAGATAGGATGCTTTGTGCCAGCCAAGTCTGCCTGCTTGACACCTGTTGACCGAATTATGTCGCGTCTTGGAGCCAACGACAACATTTTTGCAGCCCAGTCAACATTCTTTGTCGAGTTGTCCGAGACAAAGAAGATTCTCTCCGAGGCCACCCCTCGCTCGTTGGTTATTCTAGATGAGCTCGGCCGTGGAACTAGTTCATATGACGGTGTTGCTGTTGCCCAGGCTGTCCTTCACCATGTCGCTACCCACATCGGTTGTGTCGGCTTCTTCGCCACACACTACCACTCGCTGGCGACTGAGTTTGAGAACCACCCCGAGATTCGAGCACGGAGAATGCAGATCCATGTTGACGAGGAGGAACGACGTGTCACGTTCCTGTACAAGTTGGAGGACGGTGTCGCCGAGGGCAGCTTCGGTATGCACTGCGCCGCCATGTGTGGCATCTCATCACGAGTGATTGACAGAGCCGAGGTGGCTGCCAAGGAGTGGGAACACACCAGCCGACTGAAGGACAGCCTAGACAAGGCAAAGACGGGATGCTACATCCCATTGGGCATTCTGAGTGATGTGGGCTCGTTGCTGGGCGGCAAGGGCGGGATGGGAGAAGGGGGTGTGGATGTTCTTTTGAAGGCTATCGAGGCGCTGTAGGAGGGATATACATGATGTGATTAATGGGCAATCCCAAGGACATGGATGGACATGGAATGGATGGAACAAGAGTTCCACAGGGTAAATGGGGATATATCAGGCGTGTTTGGCGTCTGTAGATGCGAGGCTGGGAGACGTCGCTCTGATAGAGTGCCTGGGATATGGGCGTTTAAATGGTAGTGACGGATTAATGGCAAATACTGATGGAATTGCACTCATTCTCGTGTCGGACATCGTGATCATCAGGATCTATGAAGAAAGGATCAAGACTTGCGGCCATCGTAATAAGGTAGGATGAATATCAACAAATATCATGCCAGATCTCTAATAAATATCAACCAAGCAAGGCAGAGCGGTAACTCCGAAAAGACCAAGGAAATACAAAAACATCACTCATCCGTCCCAATTCTTTACCGTCAAAAACCTTGCTAATCCAAAAATCATGGCTGTCATATCCCAGACTCCTCTCCTCTTCCACTCCCCATCATGTGTCCTCCATCCTACTTCTCGGCACCAGAAGCATCCTCGGACACGCCCCGGGAAGCCCGCGGCGATGGCTGCCCCTTGGACTTGGCACCGCCAGTCTTCTTCTGTTGTCGAACTCTACTCGACGCTCTGCTGGGCTGGCTGCTGCTGACCTTGCCGCGAGGCTTCTTAGCTCTCTTGGGCTTTGGCTTTGCTAGACACTCGAGTGTTAGTACTAACTTGGCATGCGTGTTTATGAGTATAACTTACCAGCCGGGGTCTTCTTGGCCTTCTTTGTCACAGGTCCACCACCATCTTCTTCAGCTCCAGTGTCGACTCCAGACCCGGCAGGAGTGTTGACGGCTTCACCAGTCCGTCGCCTCTTGAGTCCACTGGCACTGCTATTATCGTTGCTCGCCTCCTCTTGCAGCTCGGCAATGTCATCCTCATCAGGCTTCAGGTCATCATCCGTGTCCTCGTCGCTCTGATACGTGTACAGAGGATCATTCTCGGGTCTTCCCTGCCACGATTCGCGACGCTTCTTACGTCCCCTCTCCTCAGAGGGCATGCCAGGATCCTCCCACGAGCCAGGGAACGGAGGCTGACCCTCGTAGGGCGGCCAGGGCATGTCCCAAAAAGGTTCATTGTCCTCGTTGTTGGGGTCAGACCGCCAGACGGACGCGTTGTTATCAGACGCCTTGGTCGGGTAGACGGTGCGGTCGTAGGCAGGGTATTTTGACGTGAACCGCGACTTGATCTGGCCGAGCTTATCGGGCAGGTCGGCGGCGCGAATCCAGCCGCTGCGGTTGGGGAGGTTCTTGGGGACTCCTTCGCCGTTGCGGATCCTGCAGCATCGGTTGAGGTCCGAGTGGTATTCGAGCTCCTTCTCGCGGCCGAGGGGGGAACGGCTGGGACTCTTGTTTCCGCTCTTGGGAGCCTTGCGGAGACACTTTGAGCAGTACATGTCGTCGGTTGGTTCAAAGTCTGGGCTTCCAGGGCCGAGTCTCTTGATCCAGTCTGGAGATCGAGCTCGTCGTGGGCGTTTGGGGCCTTGAGACTCCTCTTCAGGCTCGTCATCAGTTGATGCGCCGTCATTTTCATATTCACCATCATCGTCGCGAGGTGGGCGCTCTTTCCGAGCCTTCTTAGAATGACGATCTCTGCCCTGAGTCGCTGAGCTTCTAGACTCGCTCGCCGGGGCGTAGGCCTCAGTCTCTTCAACAGGTTGCGGTTCAATCGGGGCCAGCTTCTGGCGAGTGCGGGTTCGGGGCCCGCGAGAGGGCGTGTCGCTAGCGAGGCCAGAGAGTTCATCCTCCGATACCTGACCCACGGTCTGATGGCGAGGCTTCATGTTTCTCTTTCTCTTCTTGGACGTGGACGTCCCAGACTGCACCGTCGAGGTAGAAGGCCGGTTTGACTCATCAGTTTGGGCGTCCTCGGCCTCCGTAGCTTCTGGTTGAAGTGTAGGCCTGGGAGTCGGCGCAGGTGTCTGAGTACGGGGACTGAGAGCCTCATCCTCCACTTCAGTTTCATCTTCAGTGTCAAAGTCAACCATCTGGACCTCCTTTGGGTGGCAATCGCGCATGTGGCGGCGGTATTGCTCGTCCGTCATAGAGCCAACGATGGCACCACACTTCTCAAAGAAGGCACATTCCTGGTTCTTCTCGGAGGTGTCAGCTGCTTGCTCCTCTTGAACATTGGTGTCTGCTTGACGCTCCTCCTCAGGGTGAACAGCTTCTTCACCACCCTCCTCATGAGTACGATCCTTAGAGCGAGAATCCACAAGAGCCATCAGATGATCAGCCAATTCCCCATAAGGACCCGGCGGCGGCAACTTCACTTGCAAGTTCCACCTTGGATACTGTCCTTTGGGCATCAGATCATCCCAGAGCTTCCAGATGTGACAGTCAAAGTGCTTGATGCACTCCTCCTCCGGACGTTGCCGTTTGACCCTCTCACCAGTCTCTTTGTTATACGTAGTGTAGATGAACGACAAGTTGCAGAGGGGACAGCTATCTAGATTGCGATCGGGATGCTTTTCCACAAAGTGCTCCCATATCTGACGAGGCCTCAGATACTCAAAGTTGTTCGCAATGCAGTCGGGGAGTGGACATATCTTGGGAGGATCATCGTGGTGAATGGGTCCAGGATGGTCATACCAGGGGAGAGGATATAAGAGTTGCCGGGGAGGCACAGTTCTTCGAACTGGCGTGAAGCTGTCAAACAGCTTCTGTTGCTCGACGGGGTCATAGACGGAGGGGTGCATTTCCGGGAACCGCTTCTTCAGGGGATGTATCTTGTCTTGGGCGATTGGAGCCGTTGCCGTCGCCTTGGACACAAACTTGGTCAAGGCCCTCTCAACAACCTCGTCCAGGACGTCTTGAGATACCAGCTGAGCTGGTCCCGCAGCAGCACGCTGACCCGGTGTCGTGGTCCCCGCTTGAGGCCGCTGGGTATTCACCCCTCCAACAAGACCGTGGAGCTCTGAGACGATCTGCACAACTCGATCAGGAGCGACGCCAATGGGCTGCGAGATACTACCTCCACAGACAAGAGACAGAAGCTCCGAAGACAGTTGCAGAATTCTATCAGGAATAACTCCCCGTGGGGTGCTTTGGAAGAACTGCTGGGTGTTTCCGCCCTGAACAGGTGCAGTGCCCGTCATGTCGGCCACGGGGGCTTTGGGAGCGGTCCGGGCCCCAAACTGAGGGAACGCCTGCTGTCGTCCCAACCTAGGGACTCTGGCAGAAGCAAACGACGAAGGGAACGTCCTAGTCTTGTCTCCAGCAGGCGGCTTCATACCCAAGGCCCTGACGAGTTTACCCTCGTGCTTCTTGCGCAGGTGATTCATCTTCTGCTCGGGCGACCACCACTCAAACAGAGGCTCATCACACCACATGCACTTGTTCGTCTGGTGGAGCTTGGTGTGCTGCTCAATGACCTCTGGTTCATCCAGACGGTGGGAAAAGTCGCAGCCCTGGAACGGACACTGCATGGAGCGCTTCAAGGCGATGTTGCGGACGCCGAAGAAGTTGCTCTGCAGCTCAGCCTGCTCGTTTGGCGTGAGTACAGCCTTGGTGAACATGGGGACGCTGTCGCTCGTCCGAAAGACCTTTTCTGTTGGTGCTGCCGTGATGGGAATGCCCAGGCCGTTGCAGGATGGCCATGCCTTGGGATCCCATCCATCAAAGATGCCAGGCTGCGTAGCCCACGTTCTGGCTCGGTCGTCCTTGTCGATGGGCTCCGTGGGCTTGAAGCGCGAATTATTATCAGGGAAAGTGACCGGTGCGTCTGATGGTCCCGAAGAATCAGATGCGTAGTCGTCGCCGTATTCAGAGTCAGATTCGAACTCGACTCGAGGACGCCTAACTTCTTGCTCACTAGACTCGGGATCCTCTTCAGCCTCCTCTTCAGCTTCCTCTTGGTCGCCCTCTTCCACATCCCTCATAGGCTCATCATCATCTTCTCCCCATAGATCAGCATCAGGAGGGAGTCTGCCCTGGTCCGGGCTTTCGGTTGGCTCTTCCTGCAAAGGGTCTTCAGAACTCTGGGTCGTCTCCTCTTTGTCGTCAATCTCTATAGCGATCGGTCGCCTATCTTCCGGGTTGTTGGGCCGCCCACGACGCGGTTGCTCTCGCTCCCGCTGTGGCTGTGGCTGTGGCTGTGGCTGTGGCTGTGGCTGTGGTTGTGGTTGTGGTTGCGGTTGTGGCTGCCACTGTCGCCTCGAACTTGAATGACTCGTAAGGAATGCAGGAAGCCGAAGCTTGGGGCCTTGGGGAACAGGGGCATCAAGCGGGTTCTGACCTCTAGGCTTGGCTTGGTGCTCGGGCTGCTGTTTTGTAGAGCCGTGTAGAGTAGAAGAAGCACGAAGCCTCTGACTCGTACGCTTGATACGATGCCCGAACGCTCCCCTCGCAGTCCCCGAAGAGCTTTCGGCTTGTGCCGTCTGCTTCCCTGATCCCGATGGAGTCTCAGGCACAGGGAGAATCAGTCCGCCAGGAGAGACAAAGTGCGACTTCGGACGGCCAAAGAGAGAACTCCCTCCGAAAACCCTTGGCGAGCTGAACGCAGACTCTCTCTTCTTGGTTTTCCCCCCGACCGTGCCCTCCCGACCGTCGACTTTAACGTTGGACCCCTTGACGAAAGGAAGTTCCTGAGTGGCAGCTTTGGCCTCGCGCCTGAGCTCACGAGGGATTGGCAGCGATTGACTGCCGTCGACCTGTTTGATCTTGTGCTGAGAGAATTCACTCCATGAGTAAACATCCCAAAACCAAGGGTGGGAACCGTCATTGTCTGATCGCACACCCCAGACGTTGCTCTTGGCGATACTCCGCCACCAGTCCGCCTCAGATGCCTTGAGAAGGTATACTGAAACATCGCAGGATGTGATTGCACTCCGAATCGCGAGCCACTCGGCCTGGGTCGTTTCAGTAGTCAGAAGAAAGGCGGGAGATTCGGTCTTGGGCGTCTCGAGGCTGTCCCAAGGAGGCAAGGACTTGAGGAGGATGACATCTTTGGCACGGCGCCAGTCTCTTCTGTAGTTGGTAGCACTGCATAGAGTGTCAATCAGCTTGAACAAGGTGCCCAAGCGAGTGTTCAGGGGCGGAAAGTCGGTGAATATGTCTGGTTTGCTGGGCCAGCCCGGGAATAGCTTGCTCTCCCCAGCTTTCCAGACCGGAAGAATCACCAAGCAACTCGAATGACCGTCCTTCAAGTTTTGAAGCTCTTTTACGAGCTGCAATCGCTCCTCGAGGCGATATGGACGATTGGTCGGCATCTCGACGCCACCACCTTCGCTCCCCTTCACAATGATCGAGTCCATTCTCGCAATCGTCTTCTCGTCGAAGGCCTCGGTGACGGCATCTTGTATGACGCCGAAAGCCTCTTCAAAAGGCCTCATTCCAGTCTGGACTTCCGTCGAGAGCAGATGAGGATGAGGGTCTGGGTAGTAGTTGGGCACAACCACAGGCGTCGTCGTATGTTCAGCCATACCCCTCCACTCCACGACCCAGTCGGCGCCTGGGTTATTCAGAGGATGAAGCAACTCCCAAACCCACTGCATCTGACCCATAGCGCCAAACACGATGGGTGGCAAGATTTTGGTCTCCGGCTTGTTCTTGTTGACAAGGCGAAGCAGTCCATGATGGAAGGCGAAGCCGCTAGGCCTACCGAACAGGACATCCATTGCCATACGAAAGCTGGCATTGAACTGGTTGCAACCAAACTTATCGATGGTGAATGTCGCCGCCTTGGTCTTGGGGAAGGCTAGATAGGCATAGCTGATGGCATGCTTTCCGGGTCCGAGCTTAGTGTCAAACACATAATGACCAATCTTGGTCAAGTCCGTCTCAAACTGCTCCGGATGAGGCTCCCAGTGATGAGGGTGTGGCGGCGATTCCCCTGCGTACGTCGCAAAGAAGGCGCAACAATCTGCATGGTCGCTGGTAGTGTCGCCAGTAAAGTGCTCCAAGAGATACTTCATGGCAGGGCTATCCTGAGTCATGTACAGTTCATCGGCTATCGTCCGCGACTTTTTGGTCTTTCGGTCAAAGTGAACCAGTATGTACTGGATAGGGGCTTCAGGATCTTCGGGGTCGGAATAAGGCGAGTTGTGGTCCAAATGAAGAACCTGTCGAAGGGCCTTCGTGTATGACCGCCACTTATGAGGGACGAAAGGGACGCAACCGGCGAGGCCATATAGGTAGATCCATTCGTTATTTGGACGAGCTACAGGTTCGAAGCGCGGGCAATAGTCGTGATTGGCGCCATAAGGGAACTGCTCGTCAAGGATAACACGGGACGTAGTATCATCGCCATCATCATCATAGTCACCGTCACCCCCTCGGAGGTTCAGGACTGGCTCCTTCTGGAGGACGGATGTATTCTGGGGGGCAGATGTGTTCTTCGGAACAGGTCTATCCTGGTGGGTGGGCGCGTTACCCGTTGGGATGGGCGTCGGCCAGCAAGGAGCTTCCTGACCTATACACTATTAGTTGATTACATGCAGGCAGTAGACTTATCAACTCACCTCGCAAGTGATCCTTTCCCCAGTTGCGAGATTCGTGGGCAGAGAGGAAATGCAGCGGCGGCTGAACATTATACATCGGGACATCTGGCTGGTTGAGCTCAAACTCATTGGCCAGCTCCTCTAGGGGAGACATCGTGGGCGCAACGGGCAGACCAAAGTAGAGCATGGTGAGCTTGGACGCCAGATCTCTCTCGACTCCGCGAAAGCGCCCCTGAAGCAAGGCGTTGTACCGCTCTGTGTTGGCATCCTGAAGGTTCTTGATGTCGGGACGGTCTGAGGCTAGCAGCATGCGGGCTTCGTGGTAGGTAAAGTGATCCGACAGGATCTTCTGGATGGCGTTGTCGGACTTGTGCAACTTGGTAAAGGTGTTGAGCATCCTTCTCCAGTCCGGATCCTGAGGCGTGATGGTAGGGTTGACGCGCTTGGCGGCCTCTTCAGGCGACACATATGGAGTCGGTTCACCTGAGCCAAAAGCGGCCGATGCCGTTATGTCCTCCATCACTAGACCACAACGACAAAGGAGAGAGAGGGAGGTGTGTAGAGAGGGATCAAGTGGTCGCGGGGTCTATGATACAATGCGAAAAAAATCGGAGAGAAAGAACACAGAAGAGATCAAGTTGGGAAGGAGGAATCTATAAGAGGCGGCAAAGAGAGTGAAGACACAAGATTAGAGAAAAGGTGCGAATAATGGCCGAGGCTGATGGAGGGTTAAATGACACACAAGCTCTGCCTCCATGGTGAATTATCCCAAGCAGCCAACTTGGGCTGCAGGGAGTACCGGCCCCTGGCAATACCATTGTTCTTCGGGAGAGAAACCTGGCACATGCTCTCTAGGCTTCAGTCTGGTATCACGAACAAAGAAAGGATGCTTTCTTTGAGAACTGAAAGGGTGGTCTGTGAATGCCATCGGCACTGCCGGTCTTTGAGGTTGGCAAAGTTACCGTGGTGATTGCAGCCCTTTCTGCTGTGTCAACCTTCAATTAAAGTACTCTGGATCCGATCAGAAGCAAAGTCAAGAGAGCTTTCCATACAGTTTCGAATTGTCGCGACATCTTCACTCACCGTGGTTGAGACTGAACTCGAGGGTGACCACCTAGTTGGCTGCCAAGGTCTGTGTGCCCACCCATTCGAGTGACCGATCCGGAAGAGGATCTCAATAAAGCCTGCAATGGTGTAAAATTAGCAATGATCCAAGGAAGCGCACGTCCTAGCCACATCCCAGCCTCCCTTCGAATGTGAGTTGTCTGTGCTGCCATGTTCTTTCTTTGTTAGCCGTCACGCTCTTGGTGCAAGCTAAAAGAGGGGAAGACATCCGCCAACCTTGACGCTGAACAAAGGATATCGAAGGTTCCAGTTGAGTACCCTGCAAGGATCAGTTCAGGTCCCAGCATCCTCTGTAATCTCTTTGTCCTTGAGAATGGGTCTTCTGATCAGTCGGATTGCGGTCGCGCATTCACGGAGGGCGATGATTGAGAAGGTGAATGAAATGGTTGATTCGAGTATTGTCAGTTAGTCACTGATTGCCAGCCTTTGTCGACTGCTGTACACTCCCGTCGACGGGCCGTTGCGACTGGGTTATTGACAATCATCGGTCGGAACCCGTCGTTATCCAGCGTGCTGCTTCACCAATTCCTCCAGTTTCTCTTGAAAGTCGGCAAAGTAATTGATGGCCTGGATGATCTTTCCTTCGCTCGAGCCGAAACCACTTCTAGTAAAGGCGAGCCTCCACGCGCTTTCATCTTTGACGAGAGCACTGTAATCTCTCGTCTCCCAGCTCTTGTTCGCAGGTCCTTGAGCAAAGTACTCTCCCAGGTGCCCATTCCAGCTTGACAGGTCGGTTGAAGCCAGCCCGCGGAGCAGCTTGGGCGAGATGGTGACATGCTGGATGCCTGCAAGCTGCATCACTTCATCGACAGACGTCAATGAAGCAGCGAGGATCTGGGTGCGAAAGGAGTGGCTAATGTAGTAGGCTTGTGCCTCTCGGCAAAAGTCGAAGGCTTTGTTTTGGTCCACGTACCTGCAATTGTCAGCAGGGAGCAGGCATGTCAAAGGGATACATACCCCTCCTCAAAGTGAACCTTGAGTTCATTCACGTAGGGGGCAATGTAGGTGCATTGTGCCTCAGCCGCCAACGCTGCTTGCTCCATGCAAAACATGGTGGTCGCAAGAGTTGCGATGCCTTTCATCTCAAGACTCTGACAAGCTTGGAGACCCTCCCATGTCGAGGGAATTTTGATGCACACCCTCTTTGTGTCAAAGTCGGGTGCCAGTGCTTTGAAGATGTCGATGATTCCTGATAGCATGTTAGCAAAGAGGGGGAGGCCAAGCTAGGGGTAAGAACTCACTGCTCGCGTTGTCAATTGTCCCAGCTGTTGAGTACGACAGCTTGGGGTTGGTTTGGATGTGTACATAGCCCATCAAGTTGGGCAGTGTCAATAGTTGCAGTTTGACCATCTTCTCATGTTAGAACATGTCCATCCAGCAAGAAGCCTCCTTACAAGAATCTCAACCACAAACTCTTCAAAGGCCGCGGTGCCTTGCAGCCCTTTGAGGGCATCTCGTGCATCTTGAATGGCCGCTGCGATCAAAGACTCATGGTGCAAGAGGGTTTGGCCAGCGAGTGGCCTAGAAACCTCAAAGAAGGCAATGGCCTTGGAGACTTGTCAGTCCCACACGGTACACACACGGGGTGACCAACCTGGTTAGAAGTGCAATCCACGAAAGGCCCCAGATCCCGAGCGACTGAATTAAGGAGTCAGATACTCAATGCCGTAAGAATAGACCATATCCGAGCAGTCCATACCGTCACTGTCAAGAGTGTCGCAGTCGACCTGGCTGGTCTGACGAAGAGCATCCAAAAGAGTCGGCATTGTCAAAGGGACGGCGTTGGAACAATCGAAGCTTGAAATGAATCGCAAAGTATTCTTGAAAGTATGCTAATCACGTCGAAGCATCCAAAGACGGAGATATTTGAACGTTTCGAGACTGCCCAGTTGAGTCGCATTCGGTGACCCGTACTGATGTCGACAGACACCCCACCTTGTTGATCTGAGGACATCTGACAATGTTGAGCCGAAAGTCAATCGGTGATTCGCTCGGCTTGGCTTCCCAAAAGGTTCAAAGGTGTCGTTCTCGTCTCCATTGCCCTAACAGTGCAGCTGCAATTGCCGTTAGAGGCAAAACACCCAACCTATGCACAGAGCTTGATGGGTGCAAGAAAGCTCTTCCAGACCCATCCTAGGCTTCCATTTTTCGAATCTCCGCTAGTGTCCTTCGCCAATGTCGACGCAGAGGGTCGATCATGTGGTGGAATGCGTGGGTCGAGGTATGGAGGTTGTGTCTTGAGACCCAGAGAACCACTCCGCCTGGGCCACGATGGGACATCTCTGGAGAACCACCCCGGCACTTGCCGATGGCAGCTGCTGCAGCCGTGAGACGGCAGGATGGGTCCTCAGCTGCAATCATTGCATTTAGCCGGAATCAATATGCAGAGAAAGAACATGATAAGAAGATGGTGTGCAGGGCGTGGCAGAGACAACAACGTGGGGGCGTTAGGTAACAAGTGCGGGCACCCACGTGACTGGTCACGTTTCACTTCCTTTTCCCCAGACACTTCCCCAAGAAATCTGCCTGCCACCAGAGAGAGTCGAACCATCCATCCAATCCACGACCGGCTTACTCTCAGCAAACGAGCCTCTTTTCCCCCGCGTGTCGGTTATGGATTGAGTCTCGTCGACGACGGCCATGAACCCATCGCCCGGCGATCATGCGACCACCACGATACCTCGTCCCCGCCGCGGAGCTCCAGTCCCTGCTCCTCAAGGCTCCGAGGACCGGCCCATCGCGACGATGGATGTCCTCTGCCGCCGCTTTTCCTGCCCCTAGGATGGTCGCTTCCACCTCGTCCAAGTGTGCGCCGTTTTTCCTGTCCAACAGGCTCTTTGATCGATCCAATTGCCTCGATTTCGTCATCCTCCGCCGTGCCAATGGCATCTACTCTACCTCTGCCTCGGCATCCGTAACACCCGATTCGACAGTATCAACTACCTCAAATGCCTCCAATTCCTCCCAATCCGAACCGGAGCTTGCCCCCCACCGACGACGACAGGCTCAACGCCGCGAAAAAGCTGCTGCTGCTGCTGCCTCTCGGGGAGAAACCCCTCTTCCTCCAGATGCCTCGTCTCTTCTTACAAGCCATGCCGCTTCGCACCCCACCGACTCGCTCCGAAGGCACATTTCTACTTTCCTCTCCCTCTCGAAACCCCGATTGACAATTCTCGTCGTCCTTACCGCAATGGCTACATATGCGCTCTATCCCGTCCCCGAGATGCTCTCCCCGAGCACTACCGAGACTCCGAGTCTGAGCCCGCTCACATTATTATTCCTCACGACCGGCACGGCGCTTTGCTCCGCCAGCGCCAATACTTTTAACATGCTATACGAGTCCAAGACCGATGCCAAGATGACCCGAACTCGCAACCGTCCACTTGTCCGAGGCCTCATCTCAAAGCGAAGCGCGATTATTTTCGGAGTCTTGTCTGGTATCATTGGAACAGGTGCCCTATATGTTGGCGTCAACCCCACTGTGTCCGGGCTTGGCTTTGCCAATATCGTCATCTACGCTGGCATGTACACGCCTCTGAAGGCTGTCACAGCGTTCAACACCTGGATCGGTGCCGTTGTTGGAGGCATTCCTCCCCTGATGGGTTGGGCTGCGGCTGCTGGCGAGACTGCTACCAGGGACGGCTCCTGGAGGGAGCTCCTGTTTGCTAATGACGGCTCGTCCATTGGCGGTTGGGTCATGGCAGGGTTGCTCTTTGCATGGCAGTTCCCCCACTTTATGGCCTTGAGCTGGTCCAACCGCGAGGAGTACAAGAATGCTGGACTTCGCATGCTGGCATGGACAAACCCAGCCCGCAACGGGCGTGTCGCTCTGCGATACAGTATCGTCTTTATTCCCCTGTGCGTGTCGCTCTGCGCCGCCGGAGTCACAGAGTGGTCTTTTGCCGTTACCAGTCTTCCGGTCAATGCCTGGCTCATACGAGAGGCCGTGCGTTTCTGGAAGTACGAGGGCCACAAGGGCAGCGCCCGGGGTCTCTTCTGGGCCAGTGTGTGGCATCTTCCGGGTGTCATGATCCTTGCTCTGCTGCACAAGAAGGGCATGTGGAGCAGGGTATGGAGGAGCATTTTTGGTGAGGAGGATGGTGAGTGGGAAGAGGAGGAGCTGGATGAGATGGTGAGCATGGCCGTGGAGAACACAGGCAACAGGTTACAGGACGAGAAGACTACTCGGTGATGTGGGATGGACGGGACGAGTAAATGGATGTACCAACAATTGTATGAGTGATGGTGGGAATGAGGTCCATGTCATGGGCTGTAGTCGTGGTTCTTGTGATGCCGTCTCTTGCACACTACTCATCATATCATGCATCACTGTAGATTATCATGTTGATAACATTTCAAGACATTTGGTCTGTAAAGTAAACATTTCAAGACATTTAATCTGTAGAGTAAACCCTCAAGACAATTAGTCTGTAGAGTATCCAAGGCTCAGCAAGCCGAAACCGCCAGCATCCATCTCAAAGTATCAGTCTTGGAGTTTGACGCCCAACAATGCAATCACAATACCATGTTCAAGAACCTCAGTTGAACGCAGAAAAAGCTTGTATTCCCGATATCGCATGTCTCAATAAAACAGTTAAAGACAAGGCGCTGCTAGATCAGCCGATATGCTTTCGTGTCATGGTATCTCTATCTCTAGTTGTACAAAGGAAAACGTAGGCATTTCC
Source organism: Fusarium protoensiforme (assembly GCA_011320165.1). Classification (NCBI taxonomy): domain Eukaryota; kingdom Fungi; phylum Ascomycota; class Sordariomycetes; order Hypocreales; family Nectriaceae; genus Fusarium; species Fusarium protoensiforme. Next base: position 94,841 of record JAANQP010000159.1, read on the forward strand.
CCCCGTCCCTCTTCTTTCGAAACCACCGTTTTTGATCAAAGCAAACAGAGACAGAAAAAAGTAAATAGAAAACATTAATGCAAAAGATTTCCAACGCCAAAACACACACACACAGAGACAAAAAAAAAAAAAAAAAACAGTAGAAAATGGACCCAGTCGTGCGTGATCGTCGTTATAGTTTGTCCCAGGAGCGCCAGAAACACCAAAACTCGCCCGTGCTGCTTGTTGCTCGCCATGCAGTAAAAAAGGACTGGAACCGCCAACATGATGATGCTGGAAACAGACAAAGAAAAGAATGGACGGCGGCAGTTGGGGTTTGTTTGTGAGGGAAGAAGAGGTAGATGAGGATGTTGGTTGAAAGTCAGAGAGTGAGAGAGAGTGAGAGTGAGAGTGAGAGAAGAAGAAGGGTGAGAAAGTAATGAGCAGCAGCCATATTAGACATTGGCTCCTCGTGGTCGGTTGATGAGATTCCCAATGCCCATATCTGAGCTCTGTGGTCGTTGTGTCGTCAAGTACTGCTGTGGGCTGTTACCCTGACTGTGCCCATTCCCAGCATGAGCTGCATACGCATGCCCGGCGCTGGCACTCGAGCTCACGCTCGACGAGTACCCGTGTCCCCCGTAGCCTCCCCCGTACGCGGCGGCGGCTGCGGCTGCCATGCCGTACTGGGCGTTGCCGAGCGCCGCCATCTGGGCCTGCTGCGACTGCAGCTGGTGGAACGAGGCGGTGGCCGAGGCGGGCACCGGGTGCACTACCGATGAGGTTGTCTCGGGGCTGCTATAGGATGCGTCTAGTTCGTCAACGGGTGTCAGGCCCATGCCGGAGATGCCGCTGTCGTCGTCATACCCTGAGAGAGCGCCGGACTCGAGACGGTCGCGGCGAGCAGCGGCGCGGGCGGCGCTTTGAAGATTCTTGAGGCCATTAGACATGCACTGGAAAGATGTTAGTATGGTAAGCATGTAGAGACAGTAGTTACTCACCTTGGCTTCAACAACATTCCACTTCTCGCCTGTTCGCGCGGCGAGTCCACTCCAAATCTCCTTCCTCATGGCCATGTACTCCTTGGCCAGCCGTTGGAGCTTCAGGTTATCCCAGTCATCAGCGCCCTTGCGCTCCATCAACCGCTCGTGGCGCTTGCGGCAAGCATTGGGGGTCTTTGTGGGAAAGTAGTTGGCCTGGATCTGGCCCCAGTTGAGGCCTTGCATCCTCGCCGTGAGCAGCTGCTGGTCATCCTGAGGAGTCCACGCTCCCGAGCTCGCTCGGTGCTGCACCGGAGGGGGCACCGACACAGTCGGCGCTGTGGTCGTGGCGTAAGACTCGTAGGTGGGCTGGTGGGCCTGGGTCTGAAGGGCCATGGAAGAAGCAGCAGTAGTAGGGATGTTGTAGTATGTGGATGGCATGGTCATCCGGTGCTGGTTATACAAGGGAGAAGGGGCAAGAGAAACAGGAAGACCAGGATTGTAGCGGTTCTGGGGGTTGCTGGGAACGCGAGTGTGTTTCGGCATGATGAAGAAAAGGAAGAAAGAAATGTAGAGATAGGTAGAAGAGAAGAGGATCCCGTTTGTTCACGGATCCAGTAGTAACAAGAGATTACGGATTAAGCGTAAGAGAGAAGGTGTAAGGCCTGGGTCAACCGGCCTAGGTCTGCTTGGTCCGGTCTTGAAGATGACGGCCCGGAGGTTCAAGTGTAGTGTGTAATCGGTCGAGCAATAAAGATTGAAGATGCCAAAAGGAAATCAACGATTGGGTTTCAAGAGAGTCAAGGAAAAATCGTAAAAGGAAATTGTTGAAGCCCAGATGATGAAAGCGACAGATGGAATCGACCAAGGAGAATGAACCAAGAACGGAAAGGAAAGAGAAAATAGGAAGATGCTGTATAGCGAAGGAAAGGTGTTTGTGTGAGGAGAGGGAAGAAAGAGGCCATGAGAAGGCCGGATATGAGGCAAGCTTTAAGCACCCCCGCGACGCCATCGCAGAGTGGATCGTTCGCCCGGAAGCTGAGGCAAAAGAGACATGTACCCAATCTAACCCTGGGCGGCTCTGGCAGTGAAACAGGGCAAAGAGGGACGACAGATGGCAATGAAACGGCACACTTGTGTCTAGAGCTAAGGGTATGCTATGAATAGGTCACGGATATTGGTCGGAGACATGACGGCGGCTGTCTGGAGCTCGGCGGTTAGGAGGGGAGTGGAGGGTAGGTAGGGGGGGAGTTTGACAGGGCGGCTAGGTAAATCTGCTGAGGATGGGGAGAGCGGAGCTGGAATATGGATTCATCCGTAGCACGGAAGGGTTTGAGCAAGCGCCAGAGGTTTTTGGGCGGGGTGTTGAATACCAGAGAAGGAGACGGGAGCATGTTCGAACCGTCTGTCCGTCTGGCCATGTTTAGTTCAGATGGCATGTACCTTGGTGACATGTTGACAGGACAACTAAGAGAGAGGCTCTAGATCTCGACAGCCAGCCAATTTGCAGGTTCGAGAGCGGTTCATGACAGTCCAGTCCAGCGGCGGGGGTCGCCAACTCTGATGTGGCAGTCAATCTGGCGCCTGGGGAAATGAAACGGGGGCTACAGGGATGCTGGGGGAGAGAAGTGGTGTGTGCTGAGGCTAAACGTGGAGCCAGAAGGGACGAAAAAAGGACCACGGATAGCAATTGAGTGCACCGCGGGGATCGCCCAGAGGCTGCACGAACTGATGGGAAGTGGTATCTTGTGCAGAAAGGAAACGGGCATGGGTGTTTTTGTTCTAGGCGAGAGAATGCGCATCATCGTTCCCGGCAGCAGGGACAAGCAGAGAGAGCAGGGGGTTTTGGGTGAAGAAGATGAAACGAAACAACCCCTGCAGATCTATTCAGAGGTTTTTTAAAGTTCCCCGATGGACGAGGGTTGTAGTTTGCCGCCCACCGTTCTAGGCGAAGGGGGAAGAAACGGTGCTCAAGAAGGGAACGATAACAGAAAGATGCAATGGATGGGTTTGGGCTTGGTGTTGAAGAAGAGAAAGCTCGCTGGGGATTGGAGTGGGCTGTGGGGGGGTCCCGTGGTTATCCAATTGGCCAGCCCTTCCAGGCGCGCGTTTAACTCACTTTGGCGAACAACCCGAAACCAGACTAGCTCGTCTATTTTGAGAGGGCAAAGCTACAGGTAATCCACGATTGGGACATGACCACTCTCAAGTACCCCTACGGCGAGACTTTGCGGCACAGGTACCTTGTCCACTCAGCACTCGCCATCTCTGGTTGACAAGCGCCGAGGAGGGGTCACAGGCCGGGGGGGTTATTGATTGACAGCGGCAAAGCGTGTAGTGAAGCAGACGGGGTGTTTCAGGTAGACGAGAGGCAAGCAAGCAAGCAGGTAAGCAGCTTGTTTGTGTGTTCTTTAAACTGTCTGGTGGTTCTTTGTATAGTATCATTTTTGTGAGACATTGACGTTTTTTGGAGAGCCTTGTTTCTGCCTACCGTTTGCGCCATCGTCTTTGCAAGGACGTCATCTGCCGAGCCGGCGTTTGGGTACTAGCCGGTTGTCACGACAAAGCGCTTGAAGATGTCATGACGGAAGTAGGGCTGTCAGCCCGCAAACCGATGACATTATCTTGGAGAAGCTTGGCAGGTTGTTTTGTCAACTTGCCAAGGCCAATTTCCACCTTTACTGCCCATGTGAGCATCACACGATGGTGAGCTTGCGAGATCAAGTTCAATTGACCCTTGATCATTGCTCTATGTATGTTCATTTATCTACAGGAAATTGCCCATGTACACATGAATTTGTATATACAGACGAAAGGCTCAAGCCTAAGATTGTCTCAATCTGGCAGGACGGTTGAAGGAGCTTATCTGATAAGCCGTCCAAGCCCCAAGCTGCCATGGTGCTGGATATCACGGCACATCCTTCATCAGTACCAGTCCCACGAAATTAATACTGATGTACGTCTCGGTATCACGGCACAACCAAGCGCAAGTCTAGACTCCTCAACCTGGGCATGTTGTTCTTGTGGATGCGGCTCGGCCACGTCCTTGCAAGTTCCTGGCCTGACGATCGGGTGGACCCCCGGTAGATGAAGCACCCACGATCGTAGGCGATATAGGCTTCCCTCTCGTCTCGAACCTCACGAAGCCGGCCGGCCCGGACCTTGAACAGGACGCATGTGTTGGAGCCCTTGTTGAGGATGAGGAAGGCGCAGTCTGCGGCCGCAGCGCAGCCCTCTTTGAAACCCTCGACGCCGGTGCCCTGGAAGGTGGTGAACCTGATGCCAGGTCTAGGCGCCACGGAGCCGGATATTTAGAGACGAGCCTAGTCTGCAAACAAGCGCGTCAGCGCCAACAGCAGCCAAAGCGACAGCAAAGCCGGCCATCGTCTTGAGATATCGAAATGCTGAAAAGAAACAACGAGAATTCTCCACCCTTTCACCGATTCCTCCCACTTTTGTGTTTAAAGGCTGCTCTGCGCTGACCCGTCCTAATTTCCTGGGTGGCGTTGAGCTAGGCGTTGGCGACGGATATTCTTGCCAATAATTCGAAGCCACTCGCCAACGGTTGTTGGAGAGAGGGCTCCACAGTCGGGGGACATGTCTATGTGAGCTATTAGTAGAATGGTGTTGAATGTTCTGGATAGGTTCAAGAGTGTAGGGTTGAAGTGAGCGTTAGGTCTTCAGGCGTGGTTCCTTGTTGTTTTGCCAAAACAAGACTCATTTGCCGCTACGGGTAAGCCCGAAGCTGATGTGCAACAAAACCCCCGCCGTCAAGAGCATTCTGAGTCAATGCAACAAGTCAGGTAAAAATGATGCCATGACCGCCTTTTTCCAACTAGGCAGCAGCTGCTGCTAAGGGTCGGATACAGTGTTATCGTTGGCCACGGGAACAATTAGCTTTCGTTGCTGATCATTGTTGAAACAGTGTGGGTTATAAAGGCGACTGAACAAGGATGCTGATGGCATCAAGCAAGTGCCGATCCGTATTCAATCAACTCTGGCATAACAACCGAGATTAAAATACTCAGTTAACTATTGTCAGTGGGATAAAGTCGCATTTCACGCTTTCACTGACGAGTTCTCCAGTGTTGTTCCCCTTTAGTCGCGATATGTTACTATATTTCCAGCTGATCGCCTTCTGATATAGGGTAGCCAACTTCCCAACCTGCACTGTAACAACCCGTGATCCCACTGTGGCAACGCTTCGTATCTGCGTATCTGCATTGAACAGCCTCCAAAGACAGGGATCCAAGCCTCCCATTCCATACAACATGGTTCGCCTCAGCCAAATCCTCTCAACAAGGCAACTTGTAGGGCTGCAAGGGTGATAGGCCTCCCCTCCTGACTTGAACGAGAACGAACTCCCGGATCCATAAGGTGGGGATTTTCAAGCCAAGGCAGCGAGGCGGTGCTTTGACTTACATGGCAGGTTGCCTCTTTTGGTCTTCTGTATCCAGCGTCAGGGTCACGGGTACCTGGGGTTTCATCCTGCGCGGATGGATCGGCAGGTAGTTTGGACCGCTTCTGGTTTGGTGAGCCTCGCATCTCTAATGCACGCCCGTCATGAAGGATCTAGTCTTGCGCAGCCCGAAGCTGACAGAAATGATGAGGCGTCAGAAGAGTGGAACAGTGTCTGCTTTATTCTATCATTACTATCCCCACCCTCTCTGACAACCCCAGCTTAACCTGGCGATGCAGGTGAGACGATAGGCAGCGAAGGGTATCAATATGCCATTGAAACGAATATATAACTGGCCTTCTTGGTCTTCTAAACTTCTTTCTACGCATCTCAACCTCAGACACATACATCCCACAGAATGGAATCCCCAAGCACAGCTGGCACTATCCTCGGCCAAGGGTCAGCCCTGGCCGCCCTGGACGCGCTGTTCCCAGGCTTCACACAAGTCCGCAACGTCACGTTTCTCATGTTCCTCGCGCCGTACGTCTATGATGCCGTCAAGGGCGTTGTCAAGACTCGGCTCATCTCGTCTGTCGAGATCAGCGCAAGCGATGAGATCTACACCTATGTCATGCGCTGGGTTGCCGCCAACAGCTTGTCCAAGAACAACCACCGTCTTCTCGCGAGCAGCAGCATCAACTCGGAGGATGATGATGAGGAGGAGGGCGACCCCGACTTGGCTGAGCCTGCTAGCAACGACCTCGCTGATTTGAGGTCCAACATCTCTCTTTACAATGCTCGGCCGTTGCATTGGACGCCCGCCATGGGAACACATTTTCTCCGCTACGATAACCGCTTTCTGTCCTTCACCAGGTCGTTGGAAGAGAACAACACTCAACCTTTCGGTCGCCACATCGAAAAGATTGTCATCTCGTGCCTCGGAACAGACGCGACGGTGCTCAAGAGGCTCATCTACAACGCCCGCATGGAGCACCTGCAGCAGCAGAGGGGACGCACCAGCATCTACCGCGCAGTCAAGGTCTACGGCGACGACCTCGCCTGGTCCAAGTACATGTCCAAGGCGACGAGGCCAATGTCGACAATCGCACTCGACGAGTCCATCAAGGAAGGGCTCATCAAGGATCTCCAGCGGTACCTGGATCCCCGGACGAAGCGCTGGTACGCCACTAGGGGCATTCCCTACCGTCGGGGGTACCTCTTCTCCGGACCCCCTGGCACCGGCAAGACGAGTCTGACTCTTGCGGCTGCTGGGATAATGGGTCTGGATATTTACATGATCAGCCTGAACTCGCCGCTCCTCTCCGAGGATACTCTGGCGACTCTGTTCCGGGATCTGCCCCGTACCTGTCTCGTCCTGCTCGAGGATATTGACGCGACAAACCTCACCCACAAGCGAGAGGTGATTTCGGTCGAGTCCAAGACCCCTGCCGGGCCAAAGCGCGTTCGGGAGCGGGAGCCCGTCTCCCTCTCGGGGCTTCTCAACGTCATCGACGGCGTCGGAGCGCAGGAGGGGAGAGTCCTCGTCATGACGTCGAACCACACTGAAAACATTGACCCGGCTCTCCTGCGCCCGGGGAGAGTTGACTTCTCGGTCAAGTTTGGGTTGGCGAATTCTCACATGGCCACGCAGCTGTTTACGCAGATGTACGAGGACAAGTCTGAAGAGGCGGAGGAGGAGATGAAGATGTCACTGGACAAGACGGAGGATCTCAACTCTTTGGCCGTCGAGTTTGGAAACAAGGTTCCCGAGTTGACGTTTAGCCCTGCGGCTCTTCAGGGGTTCCTGCTCACACACCAGGATGATCCTCACGGGGCTGTCGAGGCTGTGGAGGGATGGGTAGAGGAGCGAGCTGCTCAGGATAAAGCTGAGGCCAAGGCAAAGGAGGAACGCAAGGCCATTGAAGACGCACCTAAGGCCGTTGAGGATACATCCAAGTCAGAGGTGAATGGTGTCGAAAAGAAGGATTAAGCGAGGTCTGAGGTGGAGAATAATAAGGGCAAAAAATGCTGTGATGATGAGAGATACTCCAGCAAAATGATGACAGACAAGACATGACAAAGATAGAGAGCATAGCACAATAAGATGAAACTCTCAAGATACTCGATGACTCTAATTCATATACGTCGTTACTTGGTCTATCCATCCATATCTCTATATCCAACCATGCCCCCCTAGCCCACCAAAAACAAGACCCACCAAGTTGCAAAAAGAAGAGTCCTACAGAACCTCATGGGGTGAACCGGGATCGAACCGGTGACCTTCAGATAATTCAAATGATGAATGTGATTGAAGTTGTAGCTTCAGTCTGACGCGCTCCCAACTACGCCACCGCCCCGAGCTGAGTTGCTTGTGATGCCGGCCGCGATAACTCTGCCCAGGTGTCCGCGTTCAGGAGCAACACTCTCGATTTACAGCTTCCACCGGAGAAGAGTGAGCGAGTGCTTGGGAAAGGTAAAGGTTCCTTGGCCGTCCCACTTGGACTCCTTGATGACGACCTCTTCCTTCTCGGCTGTGTTGACCACCCTGACATCTGCGCCGCTCACGCTGTGCACCTCAACCTCTCCACTGACAAGGCCCTTGAGCTCAGTCTCAAAGTCCTTTTCCTCGTGGATGTTGACAACAGCCAAGTTGACAATACCATCCTTGTCGAGAGCAGCAGAGACGTCCAGCCAGGGCGTCTCGATGGCTCCGCGGATCCAGGCGGGCTGGGTGTCGCCCGCGTACTCGCCGGAGCGGACGTTGACGGCGACGGTGGAACCGCGCATGTACTTGCTGTAGAGGAGGAGAGGCCACCAGGTCGACTGCTTGAGGATGCCGTCCTTGGTCGTCATGAGGGGCGAGATGACGTTGACCGACTGGGCGATGTTGGCCATGCCCATGTGCTTGGACTGGCGGATAAAGACGTTGAGCCAGACGCTGACGGCGAGGGCATCAGAGAGGTTGTACCTGATGACATGTTAGTGTATGTTGGTGAGTGAGGACGAGGGCTTTTACTTCTCTTCAGCACCCTCTTCTCCGGGAGCGCGGACGGGATCCCAGACATTCCACTCGTCGAAGCAAATCTTTTGTCTTCGGACTGAAGGAGGGACACCGTTCTCAATACGGGCGAGATCGATCAGACCGGCCGTGATCTCGATAGCCCTCTCAGCAGATCGAGGAGCTAAACTCGTCAGCCATTCTGTGTCATCAACTTAGCATCAGACATACCGGTAGCGTTCTTGTAATGATCAGAGCTGGCAGTATACACATGAATACTGTGCATGTCGATCAAGCTCGCCGTCGTGCTACCTCCCAGCCCGTGGAGGTCAAACTTGATGCACTCCTTGACAACGTACGAGTCCCACGTGCTGTAACCCGTCTCGCCGCAGAGGATGAGCTCGACGCTGGGATCGAGAAGCTTGATGGCCTTGGCCCACTGGTACGCCGTCTTTGCGTAGTCCTCCTTTGTCATCTGACCGACCTGCCAGGGACCCCACATCTCGTTCCCGAGGGCCCAGTACTTGACCTGATGATGGTGTTAGTTGAGTTGAAAAAGGGGTGTTGGTGTTTTGGGGGATGTACGTTGTAGGGCTTTTCACGGCCGTTTTGACGACGGAGGTTGGCGTAGTAGCTGTTTCGGTCAGAGTTGCAGTACTCGACCCATCCGAGGGCTTTTGTATGTTAGTGAGTGCGTTGCTCGGATGCCTTTTTAATTACTAACCTTCATCGAGAGTTCCTATAACATGTTAGCAAGTGTATCTCCTGCTGTCATCAGTATGCTTACCTGTTCCAAAGTTGAGGCAAAAGTAAGGCTCGGTGCCAACAACCTCACACCACTTGAGGAACTCATCTGTTCCAAACTCGTTGCTCTCGGTGCCGATCCAAGCAAGCTCAGGTCTACATCTGATCAGTACCATACATCAAACAGTAACTATAGAGTGCAAACTCACCTCGCGGGTCGCTTCTCCTTGGGTCCAACACCATCAAGCCAGTGGTACGTGGCGACAAAGTTACCACCTGGATACCGCACAACGGGAACGTTGAGCTCCTTCATGGCGTCGATGACATCTGTGCGGAAGCCGTTGGCGTCGGACAGGGGGTTTCCCGGGTCGTAGATGCCGCCGTAGATGCAGCGGCCCATGTGTCTGGGCGCGCGGCACGTCAATACAACCCTATGGGGGAGGACCGAGATTTGGGGGAAGAGGGGAGTGGTTTGCTTACTCGGTGAATCCTCCATAGATGTTGTCTTCGATCTTGGAGATTACGGCGGCTGGGTCGACCGTGATTGTTGGACGTTGGTCGTCCGAGATGCGAGTAAAGGTGGCCATGGTTGAGACTGTTTCTACTGTGGTAGTGTGTCACACAAGATTAAGCATACACAAAGGCCAAGCCAAGCGCACAGGATTCTCCAACACACGTTCTGGTGTTGTCGAATTCTAGATTCCTTCTTATGCTCAGTCACGAGAGACACTCAATTTATGCAGCAGCCTCACTTCATGCCATATCTACGTAGTGTAAAGTCCCACCGCTTTACCCCCCCCTTCGGTGCTTCAACGGTCTCCTCTCACCGCGTCTCTCGTCCGGTTCGTGCGCTTGACGCGAGCCCCAGCGATTGGAGCGCTTCACCTGTGATCATTCTAGGTTTCGATCGGCACAGTTGGAGTACCCCCGCAACAACACGAGACGTCCTACTAATGGCCGGGGCCCCGGTCCAACCACATGGTGGCGTGAGCTTTTCTTTCTCCCTCGGCCGGGGGAGGAATTGCAACGCCGGAGCTAGCAGGGGAAACTCCACCAGTCCCGTCGAGTTTCCCTGTGAGCGCAAGCCTCATCAACTTGGTCGGGACACCATCCGTCCACTGTCAGTTGAGCGCTTGTAGAAGCAAGTCAGCTAACAGCAAGTTTCTCCAGCCTAGTTCAGGTCACACGGGGGGGGACATCTCTCACCGAGGCTCTCTCTGTCACAATCATTCCGCTCTCTCTCTCCACAGCACACTAAACAGCGGAGGACCCTGCCAACCCACAATGGCGATCCCAAAGGCGGTAGTCACTCCGGGGACCCGCAGAAGAGGGATACACAAGGCCCATGCGGGGAAAGAAGAGAATGAGAGAGAGAGAGAGAGAGGAATGAATTGCCTGTTGATGATGAGCATCATTGCAAGATTGGCAAGTTCGGGGCCTCGTGCCGTCGTCGCGCCAGAGAGACATGACCCTTGTCCCCCGTTCTTCCGTTGTGTCGGGATCCTTTGGGCCCGTCCGTATACGACCTTGAATGTGTTTAAATAGAGCTCGTTGATCGCCTCTTTTCTGTTTTTTTGAGATTCCCCAGTCACCACCTTGCCAAGTTTCCGCAACCCTCATCATGGCTCTCCCTCCAAAGTGGTATCAGTTCGCAGTGTCCGTCTTTGCCTCGCTGGGCTCTCTGCTTTATGGCTATGACTTGGGTGTCATTGCCGAGGTGATTGCCTCTGGCAACTTTATCAATCAGTTTGGCAACGACGCGAACAAGATGTGAGTACATCTCAACCGTGTGTTTCTGTCTTCATACTGACTCCTGTAGTGGTGCTGTCGTGTCCGTCTTTACTGGAGGTGCCTTTTTCGGTGCCATGTTTGCTGGTCCTGCTGGTGATAAATTCGGCCGCAAGTACACTATCCTGATCGGCGCTCTCATCTTTATCCTCGGTGGTGGTCTTCAGACTGGTGCCTCGCATATCGACTTTCTCTACTCTGGCCGATGTCTCGCTGGTGTTGGGTAAGTGTTCCGAGTCTGATTGCTGTGCTTGACTAACATGTCCAGTGTTGGCTTCCTTGTCATGATCGTTCCCGTCTACCAGGGAGAGCTTTGCCATCCTGATATCCGTGGTAGAGTCACTGCCCTACAACAGTTTATGCTTGGTGTTGGTGCTCTCATTGCTTCAGCTGTCGGCTATGGTAAGTCCCTATAACTCAACCTTCCTGTACATGCCACAGCTAACACCCCCAGGCACATACGTCGGCTTCGGGGACCACGACTCTCGCCAGTGGCGTATCGCCCTCGGCCTCCAGTGTCTCCCCGCCGTCATCCTCGCCGCCCTGATCCTCTTCTTCCCCGAGTCCCCCCGATGGCTCATCGACAAGGGCCGCGTCGATGAGGGCCTCAAGACCCTCGCCCGCCTGCACTCCCAGGGCAACGTCGACGACCCCTGGGTGCGCGCCGAGTTTGAGCAGATCCAGGAGCGCATCGCCATCGAGCACGAGGCCGCCGCCAAGAGCTACCTCGAGCTCTTCACCGACAAGTCTTGCTTCCGTCGTCTCTTCCTCGCCGTTGCCCTGCAGGCTTCCGTCCAGATGACTGGTGTCAGCTGCATCCAGTACTACTCCGTCAAGATCTTTGCCAAGATTGGTATCTCCGGTGACGAGACTCTCCGCTACCAGATGATTTCCTCCGTCATCGCTCTGGTCGCCCAGTTCACCTGCATGCTCCTCATCGACAACACTGGTCGTCGCTGGCCCCTGATCGGAGGCAACTTCTTCAACGGCATCACCTTCATCATCGCCACCATCCTCCTCGCCAAGTTCCCCCCCGGTTCCGAGGGCGGCGGCGGCGCTGCCGGCTGGGGCTTCATCGTCATCACCTGGATCTACAACTTTTCCTTCAGCGCGACATGCGGCCCCCTGTCGTGGATCATCCCCGCCGAGATCTTTGATATGAAGACTCGTGCCAAGGGTGTGTCTATCGCTACCATGATGTCGTTTGCTTTCAACACCATGATTGGCCAGACCACTTCTGTCGCTCTTGATGAGGAGAGTGGCATTGGCTGGAAATGGTACATTGTCTTTGTTGTAAGTTCCTCACCTCCTATACTTTGATAGCTTTTACTGACCAAACCAGGTGTGTAACATGACCAACGCCCTCTTCTTCTGGGCCGTCCTCCCCGAGACCGCCCACCGACCCCTCGAGGAGATGCGCTACCTCTTCACCGAGGCCCCTCTCTTCGTCCCCTCCATGGACAAGAGCAGGTTCGCCGCCGGTCAGGATCTCGAGAGGCGAGCCGAGGAGGTTTCTCAGAAGCAGGAGTTGGCTCACGTCAACTAAAGCGACTGTTGAGGCTTCCACATGTATTTAATAGCATCAAGTGTGTGTAGCATGCTTGTTGTAGACTGTTAATTGGAAGATGCACTTGTGTACTCCATTCTGAGCCTGTTATGGGTACTTGAGTTGGTGATGCCTGCGAATTGTGTCCCATGATGCTAGATTATGTAGAGAACCCAGTCATCTTTTCACATGCCTGAATTGTTGCCATACCAACATGGTTCCCTCGAGTACGACCCATAAGATACACCCCCCAAGTTGTCACCCCCAAGTTGTCACCCACGATCCTTCACTCGTCATGATATTTACACCCCTCCCAAGCAAGATTGATCCAACGGCTCCCCAGTTATACCCGACGTTGTCACCATCCAATCACAGACTCTCCCAACTATACCCCTGACTTGTCGTGATCTCCAGTTAAACCTCAAAGCACACTTGTTGAACAATACAACTCATATTAACTACCCTTAAAGACTCTTACCAAAGAACTCGACCAACTCCTTCCCAGCCTCATCAACCTTGTCATACAAATCCGCATGCGTCAACCCCTCAAGCACAGCCAGCTCCTTCGGTTCCTTGGTCTTTGCAACCGCATCCTCACTGTACCACTTGGTGGCCGCTTTTGTCCCCGTAATCATCAGCAACGGCCTTGGACTGATCATGTCGATAAACGCAAACGCGTCAAAGTTGCCCATAATATCCCAGCTTCGCGGGATACACGTATTCGTCGCACGCTTGTGATATCCTCTAGGCGTACGATAGTAACTCGCCAGATCGCGGAACGACTGGGGAAAATCATGTGGTAAATCCTCATATTTCTCCGGCAGCATGTGGACGACGTCTAATTTCTCGCCTGTAACATCGCTGTTGCGGTCCGAGGCCGCGGCTTGCAGTTGAGAGTGGAGGATGTCCATGTTGGAAGAGTCCTTGTCGTAGCCACGACGGGCCATTGTGCCAACGCACACAGCTGCTGCTGTTGCGCAGGCTTTGATGCGGAGATCTGTCTGCGCTGCAAAGGGTGCGTAGCCGCCAGAAGCACAGATACCAAAGACGCCAATCTTGTCGTTGTCAACCTCGTCGAGACTCGTCAGGTACGTAACCGCACACTTGATGTCTTCAACCCGATGGTACGGATCCTCAAGGTCACGAGGCTCTCCCTCTGATTCACCCTGGTAGGTGGCGTCGTAGGTCAGACAGATGAAGCCGGCGGGTGCGAGGACGCGGGCGTAGTTGGCGGGTGATTGTTCCTTGATGGAGGTCCAGGGGTGGCAGATGATGATGGCGGCTCCGTTGTGGCTGGGGGCGTCGGAGGGGGGGAGGTAGAGG